>PVKS010009420.1:7657-64233 GCA_004027875.1 Aplodontia rufa
CCCTCACTCATTGCCCCTTTATCTTAAAAAAAAAATTGCATACTTTTTGTTAATCTGTTTTCAAATGTGATGGTTCTTTATTCTGCCTCCTGGGGAACTCTTCCCATAATATTTTTTCTTTTCAGTTATGTAATTTTCAACTCCAGAATCTGTAGCTTGCTCATTTTCATAATCTCCACCCCTCTGCCATATTTCCTATTTATTGAGCCATTGTGGTCATCCATTCTTCTCATTCTTTACTATGATTCTCCATATTTCTTGGAGCACATTTGTAACTGGCTCAGATGCTTTGTCTGCTGAGTCATGTCTCTGCCCTCCTGCAGGCAGTTTCGATGGCCTGCCCTTTCTGTGAGTCAGCCTTTCCTTTTTGTTTGGGGTGGTTTCTCCAAGCTCCGTACACTTCCTTCCTGAAATTCCTGCCTCTCTTGTTTTCTAGTGATTGTTCTTTTAAAAGAACTTTTAAAAACCAAACCTATAGAAAAGTCACATGGTATCAGGAATTCCCCTTATAATCTTTGACCAGATTCTCCAACTTTTCACATTTTGTCTCATCTGCTCTGTTTCTCCATGTGTTTATTTACCTATATGCTCACATTCTTTTACTAGTTTAGACCATTTGACAGTGAGCTCGAGAAATCACATGAACATTTCCTAAGAACAGAAGCATTATTTTAAGTACCATGGTTATGATTATCAAAATAGGGAAATTTTTAAATGACAAATGTTGCTATTGAATCCGTAGTTCATATTCAACCTTTGTCATTCACCTAAAAAATGATTTTTTTTTTAATATAAGGTGTTGAACTTAGGAGCACTCAGCCACTGAGCCACATCCCATGCCCTTTTTATTATTTATTTTGACACAGTTGTTTAGGCCCTTGCTAAGTTTCTGAGGCTGGCCTCAAACTTGCATCTTCCTGCCTCAACCTCCAGAGCTGCTGGGATTACAGGCATATTCCGCCATACCCAACCAAATAATGGCTTTTGTAGCAGATCTTCATTCACAAGTCCTGAAGCATATGGAATAATCTCTTGACCTTCCTGCTTGACCTTGACGTGGTTTTAACAGCACAGGTCTGTTGTCTTACAGAGCATCTCTCATTTAGGTTTGTCTGGTATTTACTTATGATTATAGAGTCTTTTTCATGGGCCATATGATTATTGGCCACTATAGTTTCTGATATGTCTGATCAGATTATTTCCCAGTTTTGGAAGAGGAAGATTGTTTGCCTTTTCATTTATTGGGTCCTAGGAATTCTTTAAATATGCTGGGTACAAGTCTGTTTGTTTGTTTAAGATTTCATTGTTGTTTTTAAAGATATTTTCTCCTTGCCCATGGTTTAGCCATTCATTTTTCTAATGTTACATTTTAATGTCCAGAAGTATTTCATTTTGATGAAGTATTTAATTTTGATGAAGTATTTCATTTTTTTTTCTTCCGTGGAGTTTCAAAACATGTCCAATACATTTTTGTTTATCCCAAGGTCAAGAAGATGAGTTCCTATGTTTTCTTCTGGAAGCTTTGTGTGTTTTTCTTTTACATTTGTATTTATAATTTTGCTGTATCTTACCCCACCCCCAAGCCCCATCTATCTTTCTAATCCTTTTCTCTTTCAATTCTGTCTTATTTTAGGTTTAAAAAAAAATTTTTTTTTGTTAGAGCACTGTGTTACTACATAGTATCTGGGTTCCTTTTGACATATATCCAGGGAAATTTATTTCAATCTCTATTCCCTTTTCCCCTTCCTTCTGTCTCGCTCTCCTTTTTTCTCTCTTATATTGATCTTCCTTTCATTTATTTATTTTTATAAAAGAGAGAATATCAATTTTATTTTTTTATCTGTATTTTCATTTTATTTTCCGATAGTTGGTTATAGGTGGTGCTGGGGTTGGAACCTGGGTCCTCATGCATGCCAGGCAAGTGCTCTAACTGCTGAGCCACCACTCCAACCCTATTTATTTACCTGTGTTTGGTACTTTCTACATGTGCACAAAGGAGATATTCCCTCCTACACGCACACATTAAGAGAGAGGAACAGTGGGAGAGAGAGACAGAGATAGGGAGAATCAGTTTTTATTTAGTTTTTCATTCATTCATTGCCCTGGCACTTAGTTGTGTATGTGGTGCTGGGATTTGAACCTGCGTACTCTCACATGCTGGGCAAGCACCATAACCATTGAGCCACTGCTCCAGCCACATTTATACATTTAAATAGCATGATTTTGTTAGATTTATTCTGTATTTCTTTCCCTAGCTCTTCCTCACGCCCTCCCTCTCATTCTCTCATACTCCTTTATCTTCCTTATATCTTTGTGACATCTGATCTCCTTCCACACTGCCTTCTTTTCCTTAATTTTGTATTAACTTCCACATATGAGAAAAACATTCAGTATTTGATTTTTCCAAGTCTGGCTTGGTTTCTTCATTTCCATCCATTTACTGGCAAATGCTGTTATTTCATTGTTCTTTATGGCTGAGTAAAGACCATGGGGTATGTATACCACATTTCCTTGGTCCGTTCATGTATTGATGGGCATCTAGGTTGATTTCATATTTTGGCTATTGTGAATTGTGCTGCTGTAAATACTGAAGTGGCCATATTGTTGTAGAATGGCAATTTTCATTCATTTGGATAAATACCTAGGAGTGGGATAGCTAGGTTCCATTCCTAATTTTTTTTAAGAGAGGGCAGTGAGAGAGAGAATCAATTTTTATTGAGCTTTTCACATGGCTTTCATTGCTCTGACACTGTGTACATGGGTGCTGGGGTTTGAACCCGTATACTTGCACATGCCAGGTAAGCGCTGTAACCACCAAGCCACAGCTCTAGCCGCTCTATTCCTAGTTTTTGAGGACTCTCCACATTGCTTTCTAAAGTGGTTGTACCCATTTGCAATCCCATCAACAGTCTGTAAGTGCACCTTTTCCCCCATATTCTCACAAGCATTGATTATTATTTGTAGTCTTGATAACTGCCATTCTGACTCAACTGGAGCAAGATGAAATCTTAATGTAGTTTTGATTTGCGTTTCTCTGATGGCTTGAGTTGTTGAATTTTTTTTAATATATTTTTTTGCCATACGTGTTTCTTCTTTTGAGAAATGTTAGTTCTTTTGCCAATGTATTACTTTGGTTGTTTGTCTTTGTGGCATTGAGTTTTTGAGTTCTTTGTATATTCTGGATATTAATCCCCTGTCAGAGGAGTAGCTGTTAAATATTTTTCTCCCATTCTGTAGGCTCTCTCTTTTCTCTATTAATTGTTTCCTTTGCCAGGCATCTTTTGTGTTGAGTCTTAATTTTGTTTCCTGAGCTTTAGGGATCTTATTGAGGAAATCAGTGCCTTCACTTATATGATGGACTGTTGACCCTATGTTTTCTGCTAGCAGTTCTAAGAGTTCTGGTCTAATTCCTGTATCTTTGAACCATTTTGATTTGATTTTTGTGCAGGGTAAAAGATAGAAATCCCGTTTCGTTCTTGTACGTAGAGATATCCAGTTTTCCCAGCACCCTTTTTAAAAAAGACTCTCATTTTCTCCAACATAGGTTTTCGGCACCTTTGTCAAGTATCAGATGACCGTAACTATACGGCTTTGTCTCTGTGTCTTCTGTTCTGTTCCATTAGCCTTTGCATCCACCATGATGCAAATGCCATGCTGTTTTGTTACTATAGCTCTGTAGTATAATTTCTTTGTGTTCTTTAAAGAGAGAGGGACAGTGAGAGAGAGAGAGAAAGAATAATTTTCATTTAGTTTTTTATGTGCCTTTTGTTGCTCTGAGATGTTGTTGGGTACATGGTGCTGGGGTTTAAACTTGCGTACTTGCACATGCCAGGCAATCACCGTAACCACCAAGCCACCGCTCCAGCCCTCTGTAATATAATTTCAAATCAGGTATTGTGATGCCTCCTGCCTCACTTTTCTTATTCAGAATTGCTTTGGCTAGTGTAGGCTTATTCTTCCAAATGAAATTAAGAATTTTCTTTCCTAGTTCTGTGGAGAATGTCGTTGGTATTCTGATGGGGATTGCACTGACTCTGTATATGGTTTTCGGTAGTATGACCATTTTCACAATATTAATTTGTCCTATCCAAGAACATGGGAGGTCTTTCCATCTTCTGAGGTCTTCTTCAAAATCTGTTTTCAGTGTTCTACTGTTTTCATTGTAGAGCTCTTTAACTTCCTTGGTTACATTGATTCCCAGATATTTTATTTTGTTTTTATTTTGAGGATATTGTGAAGGGGATGGCTTTTCTGATTTCTTTCACAGCTGAATCACTGTTGGAGTATAGAAAAGCTATTGATTTTTGCACTTTGCTAAATTCATTTATCAGCTCTTGGAGTCTTCTGGTGGAATTTTTGGGTCTTCTTGATAGAAGTTCATGTCAGCAGTGATAGTTTGACTTCCTCTTCTAATTTGTATCCTTTTAATCTTCTTTTGCCTGATTGCTCTGGGTAGAGTTTCAAGGTGTATATAGAATAGGAGTGAAGAGAGTAGACATGCTTTCCTGGTTCCTGATTTTAGAGGAAATGCATTTAGGTTTTTCTCCATTTAGTATGATGTTGGTTTGGGGTTTGTCATACATGGCCTTTATACTGTTGAGGTGCTTTCCTTCCATCTCTACTTTCTCCAATGTTTTTAACATGAATGGTTGCTGTGTTTTATCAAAGGCCTTTACTGCATCTATTCAGATGATCATCTTATTTTTAATTCTGTTTATGTGGTAAATTACATTTATTGATTTGCCTATATTGAACCAACTTTGCATTCCTGGGATGAAGCCCACTTGGTCATGGTTTATTATCTTCTTACTGCTTTGAATGCAGTTTGCTAATACTTTATTAAGGATTTTTGCATCTGTATTCATCATGGGTATTGGTCTATCATTTAGGGATTCATCAATCTTTTTTTTTTTAATCTTTTCAAATAACCAATTATTTGTTGCATTGATTGTATGTATTGTTTATTTCATTCTCAGTTTCATTGATGTCAGCTCTGATTTTTATTACTTCCTATCTTCTACTGTTTTGAGGGTTAGTTTGTTCTTTTTTTCTAAGGCATTGAGAGGAGGAGTATAAGCTAACTTACTTGGGATCTCTACTTTTTTTTTTATGTAGGCAACCAGTGCTATGCATTTTTCCTCTTAGTATTGCTTTCATACTGCCCAAGAGGTTTGGATATGTTGTATTTTGGTTTTCTTTTTTTTTTTTTTTTTTTGAAGAATTTCTTGATTTCTTCTCTCCTCTCTTCTTTGATCCATTCTTCATTTAAAAGAGTATTGTTTAGGGGCTGGAGCAGTGGCTCAGTGGTTACAGCGCTTGTCTGGCATGCACAAGTACATGAGTTCAAACCCCAGCACCATATATACAACAAAGTCTTGGAGCAACGAAAGCCACGTGAAAAACTAAATAGAATTAATTCTCAGTTTCTCTCCTCTATCTCTCACTGTCCCTCTCTGTTTAAAAAAGAAAAAAAAAGAGTATTGTTTAGTCTCCATGTGTTTATGTGGTTTCTGTTACTTTCTTGGTTTTGATTTCTAGTTCCATTTCATTATGGTCCAATAGGATGCATGGGATTATATCTAATTTTTTTTCTTTTGTATTTACTAAGACTTACATTGTGACCTAGAATATGGTCTATTTTAGAAAAGGTTCCATAAGCTGCTGAGAAGAAGGTAAATTCAGCTATTTTGGGATGAAGTATTTTGTAGATGTCTATTAGGCCCATCTGATTTATAGTATTATTTAGTTTGGATATATCTTTATTGATTTTCATGCTTTGATGACCTGTCTATTGGTGACATGAGTGTGTTGAAGTTTCCCAGTATCATTATATTATGCTGTACCTGGGATCTAATGTCAAGGAGTATTTTTTAATATAATTGGGTGTGCTGACACTTAGGGCATATATGTTTACTATTATTATATCTTCTTGTTGGATTGTCCCCTTTACCAGATATAATAGCCTTTTTTGTCTCTTCTGATTAATTTTTGCTTGAAATCAACTTTATCAGATATGAGAATAGCTACTCCAGTTCGTTTATGGACTCCATTTGCGTAGAATATTTTTTTCATTCTTTTGCCTTCAACCCTTGAGCGTCTTTGCCTATGAGATGAGTCTCCTGCTGACAGGATATAATTGGATCTTACTTTTCATCCATTCTGCTATTCTTTGTCCTTTTTTTTTAAGAGAGAGAGGGACAGTGAGAGACAGATAATAAGAGAATCAATTTTATTTAGGTTTTCATGTGACCTTCATTGCTCAGACACTTCATTGTGTATGTGGTGCTGGGGTACGAACTTGCGTCCCTGTGTGTGCAAGGCAAGCGCAGAAACCACTAAGCCACTGCTCCAGCCCCTTATTCTATGTCTTTTAATTGGGGAGTTGAGACCATTTATGTTTAGTTTTACTATGAATATTTGTTTATGGTTTCCTACCATTTTATTTTTTGTTGTGTTTAAAATTCTCTCCTCCTCCTCCTCCTTCTCCTTCTCCTTCTTCTTCTTCATCTTCGTCTTCGTCTTCTTTTTTTTTTTTTTAAAGAGAGAGGGACAGTGAGAGAGACTGAGGAAGAGAGAAACAACTTTATTTAGTTTTTCATATGGCCTTCATTGCTCCAAAACTTAGTTGCGTATGTGGTGCTGGGGTTTGAATCTGGGTCCTTGCGCTTGCCAGGCAAGCGCCAACACTGCTGAGCCACTGCTCCAGCCCCTGTCTTTATTCTTCTTTAGATGATTTGTCTTCTATTGATATTCATCTATTTGGGAGTTTTGGGATTTGTTTTTGGGTTCCTCAGTATGGTTAATCTTTGAGAATTTGTTTTAGTGCTGGCTTTGTTGTCATGAATTAGTTTATCCTTGTGAAAAAAAAATTTTGAGGGAGAAAGGAAGAGAGAGACAATCTTGGTTGGCAGGGTTTTTTTTGGGTGGGGGTGTACCAGGGATTGAACCCAAGGGTGCTTCACTACAGAGCTACATCCCCAGCCCACTTTTATTTTTTATATTTTGGGACAAGGTCTCACTAGGTTGGTTAGGGCCTCACTGAGTTTCTGAGGCTAGCTTTGAACCTGTGATCCCCCTGCCTCAACCTCTCGAGCCACTAAGATTACAGGTGTGTGCCACCATGCTCACAAGCAATTGTTTTCTTTCAGAGGTTGGCATATCTCATTCCAGGCCCTCCTTTCTTTTACTATTTGAGTTGGGAAGTCAGAAGTGAGTCTTACTGGTTTGCCTGTAATTATAGCTTGATGTTTCTCTTTCAGTTTTTAATATTCTTCCTTTATTTTCTTGGTCAGGCATTTTTATTATGATGTCTTTGAGAGCTTCTCTTCTGATTAGGTCTACTTGGAGTCTTATATGCCTCCTTATGTAGATGTCTATCTCCTTTCTGATACGGGTAAAGTTTTCTGTGACAGTCTCATTGAAAATGTTCTTAATGCCTTTAGCTTGTATCTCCATGTCCTCTTCTCAGTGATCCTAAAGTTTGGTCTCTTAATGAATCCAGAGTTCTTGTATGTTCTGATCATGTTCTGTTTTCCCCCTTAATTGTATTCTGTGTACTCAAATTCATGTATCCTGTCTTCCAGGCCCTAGGTTCTGTCTTCAAGCTCTGAAGTTCTATTTTCTATAGATGTCTAGAGGTGGAACCTGCAGTTCCCTTCTGGTTGATCCTCTTTGGGGCCTGGCTTGGGTTTTTTCTGTCTCCAATTGTATAAGTTGAAGTGATGTTTAGGCTCAGATGGGGTTAATCATGTTTGGGGTGAGATTCACTGTTGCCTGGTTAGGATGTATTTCTCAGCAGCAGGATCTCTACTCTGTGACTTTGAAGTGTCCCAATTACTTTCCAACCCCTCTTAGAGGGACAGTGAGCCAGGAGTAGCCGTAATGTCAGGAGCAGATGCATAGTCTTTAGATAAATGTCCCATATCTACTCTGACATCTATAATGCTAATTGTTACCTGTATAAAAACAGTAGGGTCAGTGTTTAACATCAGTAGCATCGATACAAAACTGTGTACTAAATCAGGCTACTATGTCATCCACTGTATTAATAATCACAGCAACATGAATGGAGAATGAATTGCATAAACTATAGAATTTTATTATTTTGTAGTATTGCAGTTTCTTTTTTATAAAGAGAGAGGGACAGTGAGATAGAATCAATTTTATTTACTTTTTCATGTGGCTTTCATTGCTCCAACACTTCATTGTGAATGTGATGCTGGAGTTTGAAACCATATCCTAGTACATGCCAGGCAAGTGCCGTAACTGTCAAACCACCACACAGTTCCCAGGATTACAGGTTTCTTTTCTTTCTTTCTTTCTTTTTTTTTTTAATGGAGAAGGACAATGAGAGAGAATCAATTTTTATTGAGTTTTTCACATGGCTTTCATTGCTCTGACACTTAGTGGTGTACGTGGGTGCTGGGGTTTGAACCCGTGTACTCGCTCATGCCAGGCAAGTGCCATAACCACAGAGCCACTGCTCCAGCCCTGGATTACAGTTGCTTAAGCACAGGTGAAGTAGGGTGGGAAACTGAAAGTTTAGAACCTTTTAAAGATGTGATCAAAGGCATGTCAGATGTGCAGAAGAAGGAATAAAAGATTTACAGAAAGCAATAAAGAATAATGTGGAAAGAGTGATAAAGGGGAGAAAGAGGGCTGAGAGTAGAGGTATGAACAAACCAGCAACAATAATATCAAACACAGCTTGGATACTTGTACTCCACCTAAGACAAATGAAGTCTAAATAATAAATAGGTGCAGAAGGAAGTAATTAATGTGAAACTAAAATTATTTGAGTAAACATGTATTTTCTAAGCTATCCGCATTGTGAATCCGTACACATACACACACACACACACCCCTACATACATACACAATCATACATAATGGGACAAAAGTGAAATATAATACCTAGAAAGAATGCGTGAAAAACATTTTAAATTTTAAAAAAAGAAATAAAAATATATTTTAAATGTATGAAGAAAAGAACAGAAAGAAATGAGGAAAGAAAAATCTAAAAATAAAATAGAATAAAGAAGAAAAAGTGAAAAATCTTGCTGAGGAATGAAGGGCTCATTTCCACCGAGGTGGTTAAACTGCTTGCAGGGATGGATGTTCATTCTTGGTGTTTGTTTCTGGCTTCGTAATGCTTGGGTCAAGGCCTGGGGGTTATTAAGCCTGACACCTTTGTGTCCCTCTCTTAGCTTGTGGCTAGGGGGCAAAGCTGGTTATTGTAGATCTCAGCTTCTGCTCTCCTGGTATACAGAGGAGGATAGTACACTTTGGGTGTTGGCAGAGTGTGTGTTTTTGTGATGGAGGTGGTTCAGAGTTCTAAATTGGAGATTCCGGCAACGGGAAGCGGGTAATATAGCTGCAGCTTTGGAACTCTGGGGATGGGTGTTTGAGAGTTAGTTACTCTATACCCGCTCTTGGAGGAGGGATGCTGGTCTCTGCAGGATGTCTGGAACTCTAGGTTCTGTGGTAAAATACACTTTTAGGATGTAGGGGCAACATCTCCACATTTCACCCTCCTGCCTGTGCATATGAAATACAGGATGTCTGCCCTGGAGTGCTGACCCTCCTGTGCATCCCCTGTAGTGCCAGCAGCAGTGAGTGCTTTCGCTCTTGGGATCCAGAGCCTGAATGGGCTGGGCACACTTATTTTTGTACCTATTTCAGTTTCTCTGGTTCAGGTGTCTTCTGACAATTTTGGTTAGCTGCTGCAGGGGTTCTGATCTCCTGACTCCAGGCTGCAGGTTCGCGGGCAGAAGCTGTGTGCAGTGGCCACATACTTCAGTGGTGCATACTTTCCCAAGATGTGGGCTTGGGGTGGACAGCCCCCCTCTCAGGGAGCACCAGTGCACACCTTTCCTGGCCACAGAGTGCAGACAGCAGCCGCTCTCCAGCCTGAGAGCACTTTCCCTGGCCTTCTCTGGTAGCGCTGATGCTCACCTGCTAAGTTCCAGCAGGTGGTCACTTTCTCTGGGAATGGGTGTCTGCTTTCCCTGGTGGTCCTTCCCCTCCCTGCAATGAGCTTTGAATTTGCTTGCACTGATTTGCTTCCCCAACCAGCTGTATCTATCAACTTCAGCCTTCCTCTTGTTAGAAATGCCAAGGTGCCCCAAGAAAATCAAACACTGCTGGGAAGTGGGTGGGTAAGGCAGACTTCTGACAGAAGAGCATGGTATGGAGCCTGGCTAGCAAGCTTGCCAATATTTATCCCTAAGGAAGAAGCATTGCCCCTTCTCTCACTGGAGGAGCTCAGAGGCACGGTCTTGCGAATGGCTAATTTAAAATTGAGGTGGGTTCAGAAAAGGGCTGCAGCTGTAACTGGATAACTGGTAGGGAATTTTTTAAAAATTGCTTCTTTCTGGCCACATGGTTCCCTAACTTAAGATGGCTTCATTATACACATGAAGTTTAAGTGACAGTCAGTGAACACACCTGTGTTGTATTACAAGTTTAACTTTGCTAGAAAAGAAAACATAAATGTTACTTCTCTAACCCACAGATTACCCCAAGTCGGCGCTTCTTTATTTTTTAATTTTTTTTATCCAGAGGCCACGGTGGCTTGGTCTGTGTTGCCCCTTCCCTTGGCTACTGCCACTAGGAGCCATGCTGGTGCCCAAGATGGCCCTTCTCTAATGAATTCATTCATTCTTTCTTTCTTTTTAAGAGAGAGAGAGAGAGAGAGGGAATCAATTTAGTTTTTCATGTGGCTTTCATTGCTCCAACACTTTGTTGTGTATGTAGTGCTGGAGTTCGAACCCAGATCCTCATGCATGCTGGCAAGCGCTGTAACTGCTGAGCCACCGCTCCAGCCCATGAATGATTTCTTATGTTTGTATCTCCAGCTTCTGTGACTCTGTGAGATAGTTTGTTTGTTTTTTACAGTTCAGTACTAATTTTCAGTGAGATGTCCAGTTACCCACCTGGCTGAGAAGCCTTCTTCCTGCACTTAAGTTCAGTGTTGAGGGACTGTTGGGACCTAAACCCTTGCTCCACTCTGCCATCTTCCCTCCTCCTCATTAAGTTTCTTTTTATTGTTTCCTTATAAATTCTCTTTTGGCTTTTTAGTTGACCCTCCTCCTTGCATTGTTTTCTCTAGGGATCACAATGTTCATTCGCAAGTTGCCTCTATTAGAGTGAGTATTGTACCACTTCCCGAAAGACATGAGAACTTAGTGATAACATAGTCCTGTTTCCAACCTCCACCCTTGTGGTATCATCAACATACATTGTAAACTCATGGCATTAAATTTTTCTTTAGATTGTCATATGCCTTGAAATGAATTTAGACAAGGTAAACACTTTTTTATTTGTGCACATATTTTTCATATCCAGTGAATCTCATTCCTCCCTTAGCCTTCAGTTTCATTGTGGTGCCATTTTCCTGCATTTACAGAACTCTTTGCATGTCCACTGGAAACAAATTCTTACACTTTTCAGTTTTCTAAAAATGTCTGTATTTTGCCTTCATTGGTGAAGGGTAGTTTTGCTGGATATAAAATCTGGGTTTTGTTATTTTGTTTTTCTTTTCCCATTGTTTCTCCTATCCATAGTTGGTCTTTCATGTTGTTGTTTGCCTGCATGTGATGTATCATTTTCCTCTGGCTGTTGTCAGGCTTTATTCTCATCTTTGGTTTTCATACACTAGGTTGTGCCCCACACTGATTAATCTGAGGTCTATAATGTGCCTAATGTGATTGGTGTGATTTTATTAGGATTTGCTAAGATTTTGGGATCTATTCCTTACCATCATTTGCTGTACATTTTTATTCATTGGTTTTCCAAATGTTTTTTCTGCCTCCCTCCTCCCCCACCCTTCCCTTCATCCCTCTCCTCTTTCTCTTGCTTTTGGGACTCAATTACATGTATGTTAGGTCAGTTAATATCGATTGGTCACTGATGCCCTGTTCATGTCCACATTTTTCCTACTGTTTTTTTTCCTTTTCAGATTTTGCTGTTCTTCAAATTAAATTGTTTCTATTTATCTTTAATTTGATCTTTTCTATTTATGTCTCTAATCTATTATGAAGCCCATCCAGGGAATATTTCATTTCAGAAATTACACTTTCAGTCTTTAAGATTTCCATTTGTTTTCTTTCTCAATGTGGAATTATTCTTCTGTTTATTCATTACAACCACATTTTTTTAATAAAGAGAGAGAGACAGTGAGAGAGAGAAAGAAAGAAACAATTTTTATTTAGTTTTTCATGTGGCTTTTGTTGATCCAAGACTTTGTTGTGTACGTAGTGCTGGGGTTTGAACTCGTGTAGTTGCGCATGCCAGGCAAGTGCCGTAACTGGTGATCCACTGCTGCAACCCCTACAACCACATTTTAAAGTCCTCAAATATATATTCAGTAGCTTCTTGGTCTTTGTTACTGAAGTATTTGGTAACTGATCATTCTGGCTTGAGTGACTTTCTTCTCTTTGCTAGGCCACATTTTCCTGTTGCCGTACACAATCAGTATCTTCGTTTGGTGGTAGGTACTGTGCAAGATGCATTTGCAGGAACTCTGGAATCTGTTATGTTCTCCTAATGATTGCTGGTTCTGTTCTAGCAGGCCCTTCACTTGGCTGGACTCAAACTATGTGTCTATCCTGAAGTGGCCAATAGAAAAATCTCCACTTGTGTCCCTCAGTGTTGCAGCTATCATCTTCTTCTTCTTGGTACCTTGGAGTCTTCACGACATGGGCATAATTCTGGGGAGCCAAGAACTAGGAAAGTGCTTTTATCTGCAGACTTTGGTGCTCCTTTCTCTGAGGCCCTCTCCTTCCTGAAACTCTCCATCAGCTCTGGGAGCCCTCAACTCCGTTCTGTGATTCCTGTGTGTCCTTCAGCCACTCCATAACACACTGATGGAAGAGGTGTCCTGGGTCGGAAGCCCCACGCATCCAGGTCTCTCTAACCACAGTTCTTCTTTCAAGGCTGCTGCTCTTCCACTTTCTACCCACTTTTGGTTGCTCATTACTGCCTTCAAATGTTTTTAAATATTTTGTCCAGAGTTTATCATTATTATCTGTAGAAAGTTGACTGTGAGATACTACTCCACCATTACCAGAAGCCTAACTCTCCTGTAAACGGGAAGGATGGGTTTTTTTTTTCAGAGTTCTGAATTCATGTTGTCAGTTATTTCTTTCATTGAAGTTTTCAGCCTATAACGATGGTTACCTCTGAGAGAATAATACCATTGCTGATATTGCATAAGGTGGTGAGTATGGAGACCGTGGAGAAGATAATTCAGGGTAGAAGCTGAAGCCTGTGGTGGAAGAAGGTAGGAGAGAGAAATGCTGCAAAGGGAGGTGGAAGGACACTAAGTTTAAGTGGGCTTTTTGTTTTGCTTTGTTTTGGTACCTAGTCTTCCCTAAGGCTGACTTTATGTAGAGTATATCACCTCCTCAGGCTGGATAAGAGAAAGATGAGCTAAGGGTGACTCCTTCTGGACCTTCCTACAGTTCTCTGGAGTTAGATAAATGGATTTTCAAAATTTCAAAGGAGAGATGTGCATCTGACTCAAAGAGAAATTGCCTCGCACACTCAAAGCCCTGGTTTCAAGCCCAGCCCGCAAGAGCAAAATAGATACATACGACCAAAAACCTCAAAGGGTGCTCATACCTGAAGCCCTTCAGTTTGTCAACTGCCTAGTTTGTGTGTTGGACTCTGTCCCTTGTCCCAGGAGCTGTCCTGGGCATTGGTAAGAGAGCAATGATTATAATAAGCATAGTTACCCAGAAGCCCACAGTCTTGGAAGGGAGAAGAGGTTGAGCAGCTGCCTCCCAAGGTGCTTGATGACAACCTTGGAAAGAATCATGAACAAAAGGTACAGAGGCTTATGAAAGACGCCACAGGCTCTGAGCGCAGCTCAGAAGGAGGCTGTGGAATTGGGGCCACCCGTAGGGTGAATGCCAAAGCGTTCATCCATAATTGCATGCTTGGATGTATGGAGCTAGCGTTATGGGTACTTTTTCTTACATTGTACAGGTAAATAGAGTGGTTTGGAGCCTTTGAAATACCGTGTTAAGATCCACTCTCATTCTTCATGGGAACCTGCCTTTTTAGGGTTTTTCTATAGAAGCTACAACTCCCAATGGAGCTCTGCTGTGAGCTGGGAAGGAGCCTGTGGTCACAGAGTGGACAGAGGGGGATGGGTGCAGCCCCCACATTGAGACCCCTCTGGATTCTGTGGGTGCCCACATGCACACTGAACCGGAGGAGGGAGCACAGGAGCCGGAGGGGGCTCAGCTTCCTTGAGAGTTAATGAGAACCTCTAAGGAGGGCCCTCGGGTCCAGATGGAGTCTAAAGAATCAGCTTTTCTTTTGGGGTGCTTAGAGCTGTCAGAACAACAGGGTCAGGAGGGTGGAGGGCAGAAGCTGTTTGAGGGGCATCATGGGGGTCCTGACGTGAACCCCAAGTTCCCAGGAGAAGCACCGTCTCAACATGAGAGGCTGAGGGCGGGCTAAAGGATAATGGCTGTTTGCCACCATGCCTTCCTGATTAGGGTTTTCCATGACATTTACTGGGGACAGGGAATGTGCATTCAGAAGGGCAAGCTCCTGGCCCAAAGGAGACTGCGTTCCGTTGTTACAGCCAGGGGGTGTTTCCACCTGGCACGTCCAGGTGGAAACACCTGGGGGCCTTCTCTGCCTCCACACCGCACAGACATTCCTCTGTGACCTTGCGTGTGTTTTTTATCAGTTACCTGGCAACTGTTTGAGTCCATCAGGCTGCTAGGATTAAGAGGCTCCGGGTTCAAAAGTCCTGTGACTCATAATGGTGACTTTAGAGTGAGCAGTTTCTATAGGTAGGTTGTTTTCACGAGATAAGATTGACACTCACCTGCTGCCAGGGCGGGTCACTCCTGTGTTCTGGCGATGCCTTGTACACAGACAGGAACGTGCGGTGGAGAGTGAGGCGTGGAGTCCCTGAAGTTTTCAGAGTGCTTGCTATGTGTGGGTTTTGGTCTCATTGAATTAAAGTTTTGTTGTTGTTGTTTTAAGAAAGGGACAGTGAGAGAGAATGAATTTTGTTTAGTTTTAGTGGCTTTTGTTGCTCTGACACTCATCATTGCTCACATGGTGCTGGGATTCAAACCCAGGTCCTTGCCCATGCCAGGCAAGCACCATAATCACTGAGCCACTGCTCTGGCCCCAAATTAAAGTTCTCTAATCTCCCTTCTGTATGTGAGGAGAATGAGCCTGCGGCTGGGTAGAGTGAGGTTGGGGACATCCTGCATTCTAGGCCTTTGTTATTTTCCTCTGAGTGGCATTGTGGCATTACATGTGTATTAGTGTGGACACATTCGGAACATGGAGCATGAGCAGGTGCTAAGACCTCCCCTGTGAGACGAGCCCTGGTTGCTGTCTTTCATTGGGGAGTGACTTTTGCTTCTGTGAATCTGCTGGCTGCCGTGGCATCTGTCGGTGACAGCCTGCTTGAGGAGGGTGGAGGGACCCACGCAGGGGAGACTGGCCTCCCTCTTGCGCCTCCCAACCCCCACCTGCTCTGGAGCCCTCTGTGCAGGGTTTTCTTTCTTTCATTCTTTCTTTTAAGAGAGAGGGACAGTGAGAGAGACAGAGAAAGAGAAAAATAATTTTATTCAATACTTCATGTGACTTTCGTTGCTCTGAGACTTCATTGTGTACGTGGTGCTGGGGTTCGAACTCATGCACTTGTGCATGCCGGGCAAGCACTGCCATCACTGAGCAAGTCTGGACTACTTGGGCTTATGGGATGGAAATGGGGGCCCCGGCACCCCTTTCACATGCCCCTGTGCATCCTCAGTACCTTCCCAGCATTGACCCTCTTGTTTGCCAGAGGTGACTGGACATTTTGCGGGTAGCACCATGGTTTCCCCAGGGTTATCTTTTCCCAGTTAATTGACACAGCTTGGCAGCCTCCAGCCCCTCCCCTCAGACTGAGGTGCCTCAGTGGAAAGACCAAGGGATGGTCTCCCTGGGGTCCCCTCAGCCCCTGGACTCTGGCCTGACCCTGAGAAGGGCGGCTTGGCAGGCAGAGCCACTTCAGTGTGAGATTCCGTTCTTGGGTTCCCTGGACTTGGTACCGCTCAGGACCCTCCCCTTCACTAGGCCAGCACCTGCAGGAGTGAGGGATCACATTGATCTCACCCACTTCTGTGTCCCGGTGTCTCAACACCTGTGCTGAGCGTACAGTCAACGTGAGCCGTGAGCCTTCGGGCTGGTGACTTCTTCAGTACCTGGGGCAAGTTAACACACCATCTTACATGGTGTGTATTTAAATGAGATAATCCAGATAACACGCTGTGTACTCAGCAGGGAATTTGCATTGTGATTTGCATAAAGCATTTGTCATTATGGTCAACTCCAAGTTCAAGCAGTGGAAAGCTCCTGCGCTTGTGCTCTCTAGCGCAGCATCAACCTTGGCAGGTGCCAGGGTCACAGATGGTGACACTTAACCAACCCTGTTCTCATGCTCCTTCTTGCTACTTGGAGTTTTCTTCTCTGCGGCCTCCTGCTCTGAATGCCCTGGTAGGGACGTGCTCCTCCAGCAGTACCACTGAGTACCAGGACACTTGGGCATCAGGGGGTTGCTGACACACTGGCATCTTGGGAGCCCAGGGTGCGACCTTTGGGAGCATGTGCACACTTGGATCAGGTCATAGCTGTGACCCTTATAACGACTTTGCTCTTCGCATCGGCTGTTACTTTGACAGAGAAACAAGGCTGTTCTTTACAGTCTCAAAACAGTGGGCAGGGATTTGAAAAAGTACTGTTTCTGCTGCTCTTTTCATACATAATGATAGCGTGATCGTGAGTCGGATCGGGTGAGGTTCCAGCCGAGTGTTTGGCAGAGCTGACATGATACCAGACGTTTTTATGAAGCCAGATCATGGGAAAATTGAGAACTGCAGCTGGAAAAGCTTTTTCTTCAACTTTTAAGGAATCGTCTGGGAGGGAGAACAAGATACGTTGGCATGGACATTAAAGGAGACCTAAATGTTAGGGCCGCCTCCAGCTCAGGAGTTTCCTCTGCTAAGTATTTTCTTTGTATTTCTCCCATCATTTCCCACTTAGTGCCATGTAGTTGTAAATGTGAATTGATTAAGTAGTCGAACCTCTTTTTTTTAAGAGAGAAGGACAATGAGAGATAGAGAAAGAGAATCAATTTTTTTTCTTTCTTTTTTTTTCAGGGCAGAGGATCGAACTCAGGGCCTTGCATGTGCTAGGCAAGCGCTGTGCCACTGAGCTAAATCCCCAGCCCCTCAATTTTTAATTTAGTTTTACACGTGGCTTTCGTTGCTCTGACACTTGGTTGTGTACGTGGTGCTGGGGTTCGAACCTGCATCCTCATGCATTCCAGGCAAGTGTTGTAACCACACCAGCCCCTAGAACCTCCTTTTAAGAAAAACAGAGAGAATCAATTTTTATTGAGTTTTACACATGACTTTCATTGCTCTGACCCTTGGTTGGGTACGTGGTGCTGGGGATCGAACCTGTGTACTCACGCATGCCGGGCAAGCGCTGTAACCACCAAGCCACTGCTCCAGCCCCTCAAACCTACTTTTTTAAGCATGATGATCCATAGTCACTTCCAGTTGGAGGTAGGTTCCTAGGTAAACAGTGTGTCAGAACATGGAGGTCAGCCGTTGGGGCAGGGACAAAGAGACCACTTAGTGTTCCGCGGTGGAGATATGGGCCGGTAAGCATTTGTTAGTTTTCCATAAAGAGTCAGATTCTTTTAAAAAGGAAGATGCCAAATTCATATGGATGAAATGATTATAATGCCTGGAATGATTTGCTTGGAGCTGTCTAGTGTGAGTAGGTGTCGGGATAACAATGAAGCAAGAGTTACCCATATGTTAAGATCTTCTCAAGTCCTCCATACTTTTACATTGATGTGGAATTTTTTGTAAGTTCAAACAAGAAACTCAATGTAAATAATTATATTCTGTAGCCATGAAAATAACCCTCATCAAGAATTTTAGTGGGGCTGGAGCAGTGGCTCAGTGGTTACAGTCCTTGCCTGGCATGCACGAGGATGCGGGTTCAAACCCCAGCACCATGCATGGGACAAAGTGTTGGAGCAATGATAGTCATATGAAAAACTAAATAAAATTGATTCTCTCTCTCTCTCTCCTTCTCTCTCTCTCACTGTCCCTCTCTTAAAAGAAAAAAGAAAGAAAAGAATTTTAGTAAGGTGATATAAGGAAGGAAATGAGGAAGTTAGACTTTCTAGTTAGTGTGTGCACATTCATGAAATATTTGTATAAAAATAAATATGGGGGGAGGTTGGGGATTTAGCTCAGTGGCAGAGCGCTTGCCTAGCATGCAGGAGGCCCGGATTTCATTCCTCAGCCCTAAAATAAATAAATAAATAAGTAAGTAAGTAAGTTTTGGGGAGTTGGGGTGGTGGCTCAGTGGTTGTGGTGTTTGCCTGGCATGCACGAGGACACAGGTACACAACAAAGTGACCGAGGAATGAAAGTCACATGAAAAACTAAATTAAAATTGCTTCTCTTTCTCTCTCTCACTGTCCCCTCTTTCTTAAAAAAAAGAAAAAAAGAAAAGAAAAAAACAAAAGAAATGATCCTAATCTGTCTTGTGTAAATGAGTGAAGTGTTTTTCCCAGGTTTGTTTTCCACTAAATCGCTCAGGTCGGTTATTAGGAAGACGCTTGTGTGGTGACCGACCTGGTGGCTGTGAGTGTGTTGGGGCCTGCTGCTCTGTGCCCTGTCTTGCAGCCGCATGTGCAGGTGAGGTCATGGACCAACACTGTCACCACCACCACTGTGCTCACTGGTGACTTCCGCTTGGTGTGTTCCTTCAACATGTGTTTCCATCTGATTCTAGTGAGCTGGACATGATTTCCACGAGGGTGATGGACATCAAGCTTCGGGAGTCTGCAGAAGGTCTCGGGGAGGACAGCACAGGTAAGGCCCTGGCTCCCCCTGCCCTGGGCAGAGCCCTTGCTCGGTGCTGGGGCTGGGGAGGTGCTGATCGGAGTCCGGGCTCTGGGCTCTTTGCGTGCAGAGGGGCGTGTTCCCTCCTCAGTATGGGTGGATACTGTGCCTGGGGGCAGTCCACATTTGAGGCCACTAGGGGCAGTGTTACCTTTCTTCTCTGTCCAACAGAGGCTTGCACACATTTCCCCTTCCTGAAGGTAACTATGTCCCCATATTTGACTTGAAAGCAAAGAAAGAGGCCTAAAGGGGATTATTTATCACCTGAGAATATCCAAAAGTAGCAACAGAAGCCTTTGCAAAGTCCAAGACGGTCTTATCACCCAGCAAAAATAATTTCATCAAGGGGTTGGGGATTTAGCTCAGTGGCAGTGCACTTGCCTAGCATGCACAAGGCCCCAAATTCGATCCTCCAGCCCTGAAAAAAAAAGTAATAATTTCATCAAGAGAGAACCTTTGAGCCCTCTCTCATTACTTTCATTGTCTTTCAGGAGGTATTTAGTGTAGCCTCTCCTGAGCTAAATCCCAGGCCCATGAACCATCATCTCAGCGCACTTCCAAGAATTGCTCAGTAATGTGATCGGCTCAGTTATCCACATATTGCTATTTATGTGTTGATGGAATTGTAAAGTTGACATTAAGACACATGGGGTGGGTGTGGCTGGAGCAGTGGCTCAGCAGCCCTGGTGTTTGCCGGGTATGTGCGAGGATGCAGGTTCAAATCCCAGCACCACATACACAGTGAAGTCTCTGAGCAACGAAAGGTGCATGAAAAACTAAATAAAAATTGTTTCTCTGTCTCTCACACTGTCCCTCTCTCTTTAAAAAAAAAAAGAAAAAAGAAATATGGGGTGGGGGGGCTGGAGCGGTGGCTCGGCAGTTACAGCGTTTGCCTGGCATGCACAAGTACATGGGTTCAAACCCCAGCACCCACGTACACAACTAAGTGTCAGAGCAACGAAAACCATATGAAAAACTCAATAAAAATTTATTCTCTCTCTCTGTCCGTCTCTCTCTCTCTCTTTCTCTCTCTCTCTCTCTTTCTCTCTCTCACTGTTCTGCTCTCTTAAAAAAAAAAAAGAAAGAAACATGGGGGGCTGGAGTGGTAGCCCAGTGGTTATGGATGGCACTTGCCTGGCATGCTTGAGGATATGGGTTCAAACCAACAAGGTGTTGGAGCAACAAAAGCCACGTAAAAAAGTAAATAAAATTGATTCTCTCTTTCTCTCACTCTCTCTCTCTTTAAAGAAAGAAAAAGAAACATGGATCTCCCCACAATATACCTTTCCCTAAATTAACTTTATGTATTCTCCTTATTTGATTAATAAAAGTCCTCCAGTTCTCTCTTCTTCAAAGTCAAGATACCAGTAGTGATTTTCCGGTAATATGAAATACTATCTGCTAGCCCCTAACTTCAGATACCAATTTCAGTAGGCTGTATTTCATGTGTTCTATGATACATAGATACTTCTCATTCTATGTGAGAACCATTTGTCTCTGTCACATTTCAATAGATATCAAGTAAACTCAAATATAAGGTAATATTTTTAATATTAACCTGGTGGGAAAAAAATGAAATTTCAAATTTTCTCACACTATGGGGTACTGAATTATTACTTATTTTCAGTAATAAGGATTTATTTGAATCAGTATCATTATCCTGAAACTTATCAATAAATGACAGTAATGGATAACTACAGAGGTCACCATGAAAAATCAATTTTACAAAAGGAAAGAAGTTATTCTTTTCTTCCCCAAAATAATAATGAGCATGAGGTAGTCTAAACAATCCTTTCCCACCTGAAATTTTAAAATCTAGCTAAGAACTTCTTCGTTTTTTTTTTTAAGAGAGAGAGGGATAGTGAGAGAGAAAGAGAATCAATTTTACATAGTTTTTCATGTGGCTTTTGTTGCTCTGACACTTCGTTGTGTACATGGTGCTGGGGTTCAAACCCAGGTCCTTGTGCATGCCAGGCAAGCAAACTGCTGAGCCACCGCTGCATCCAGCCCCCTTCATCTTGTTTTTTTTTAATAAAGAGAAAGGGACAGGAGCTGGAGCAGTAGCTCAGCGGTTATGTCATTTGCCCAGCATACATGAGTATACAGGTTCAAACCTCAGCACCCACGTACATAACTAAGTGTCAAAGCAATGAAAGCCATGTGAAAAACTCAATAAAAAAATTGATTCTCTCTCTTTCTCTGTCTAGAGACAGACAGAGAGAGAAAGAGAGAGAATGAATATCAACTTTATTTAGTTTTCCCATGGCTTTCTTTGCTCCAACACTTCATTGTGTATGTGGGGTTTGAACTCATGTACTCCCACATCCCAGGCAAGCACTGTAACCACTGAGCCACAGCTCCAGCCCTCATCTTGTTTTTAAAAGTAAGAAATGATGAGGCCAGAATTGAAAGAAAATAAAAATGGTAACCCAGCCCAGAGCAGTAAGTGAGAACTATTACCCTCAGATCTCATTTACCAGTCTTGGGAATTTTGAATTTCACTTTCATGCCTTTGTGGGCTGGGAAATAAGAGAGAGGGTCAGAGCAAAGTGCAGGCCCCATACAGGGTGGACCATCTAATAGAAGACCATCCCTCCAATATGCTGGGAGCCCAAGGAACACAAAATCCGAGCAGGTGTGCACCTTGGACAAGTCAACCCTTATGTGAATTCATAGCTTCAGTTTGCAGCACTGTATTCTTGAACTTGGTTAATAGTGCTCCTAGACCATGGACAAACCCAGCTACTTTGCAGAAGCAATATTCTGTAAAGGAAAGTGTCTTATATCTAGGCTTCAAATTATTACAGAGCATAATATTTTCAATAGTATGACAGGCATAGAGTCAGTGGTAAGCAGGCACATAAGGCAACAGGGCACCATGAACAAGACCCAACATGCTATGGGATGAATTGTATCTCCCAGATTCAACATGCTGATGTCCCCAGGTCTCAGAATGTGACTTTCTTAGGTACTTAGTTAAGATGTGGTCTTTTTTTTTTTTTAAGAGGGACAGTGAGAGAGAGAGAGAGAAAGACAGAAGCAATTTTATTTAGTTTTTCCATGTGGCCTTCGTTGCTCCAAGACTTTGCTGTGTACGTGGTGCTGGGGTTTGAATCCGAGTACTTGTGCATGCCAGGCAAGTGCTGTAACCGCTGAGCCATTGCTCCAGTCCAAGATGTGGTCTTACTGGAATAGGGTAGGCTCCTAACTCAATATGAATGATGCCCTTATAAGAAAGGGGAATATGAACACAGACGTGCACACAGGGAGAGTGTAACATGAACGTGAAGGCAATGATTGGGGTGATACATCCACAAGCCAAGGAGCACATGACTAGAGGTTAGGCAACAGAAACCAGCAGATGCTCCCTCACAGTCCTCAGAAGGAACAAAACATGCTAATACCACCTTGATTTTAGCCTTCCAGCTCCAGAACCATGAAACAATTTGTTTCTGTTTTTTAAGTCTCCCAGTTTGTGGCACTTTGTACAGCAACCCTAGCAAACTAACATAAGGAAAACAGACATATACAGGCACCAAATGTCAGAACTATCAAATACATACTATAAAACACTCAAATACATACTATAAAGCACAATGTATATGGTCTGAAAATATCTGGAAGTTTCAGGAAACCATAAAAAAATAACATGGTACCCAGCCAGTGCAATAAGGCAAGAAAAAGAAATTAAAGGCATGGAGATGGAAGGAAGAGGTAAAACTGTATTTATAGATGATGTGATTATCTAAAATATGCAAAGAAGTATCCAGAACTCCTAAACAAGTTTAATGTGGTTGCAAAATATAAAATGATAATATCAAAATCAGTTGTATTTCTATAACTTAGCAATGAACATTTGAACAATTCAAATCTTTTAAGTACCATATACAATAGCACCAAAAAGTTGAAATACTTAGATAATATATATTGAACCAAATAGATGCAGGACTTGTGTACAGAAAGAAACAAATAATTGTTTAAAGAAATTAAAAAGACCTGAATACATGGAGAGATATACCATGTTTATGGATTGGAAGACTCAGTGTTCTCTAAGATGTTAATTCTTACCAAACTGAGCTGCAAATATGTGTGAGTACCTGTAGGTATAGTACAGTTTTTAAGCGAGCTGTCAAAGTTAAAGGTACTGTTAGCTTGATACTCTGCAGCAAGAATATCATTCAGTGGCCTTTTTTTCAGTGGTGGGGCTTACCCCAGGGACTTGGTTGTGCTACGCAAGTGCTGTACTCCCCACTCTAATCGTTGTTTTTATTTCCAAGAAAGTTCAGAACTTTTTTTAATCTAGTAAGAAACTAACTCTATGGATTGAAATGAAAAAAAATAGTGTTTGAGATGTTTTGCTTAGAAATAACCTACAGGGAATGAGCAGGAATTACGTAAATATGAAGCAATCAAAATCCCAGCAGGATTTTTAGCAGATACTGGTGAGCTAATTCTTTTTTTTTTATTATTATTAGATGGATATAGAGATACAATTGAAGGGAAACATTATCAAACTTTCAAGAGCCAATGTGTATATACTTAGTTATCCAGGGCTAATGCCATATCATGGATGCCCAGCTTGGGTTCCCCCTGATGCTGTTTCCCCCAGAAGAACCCCTGAGTTAAATGTATATCTTGTGGAGGACAGAGATCTCTTTCTGAGATGATTCCCCCATATTCCCACCCTCTAGTCTCCTAGGAGTTCTTCTTACACCCTCCCCTACCCTGTCCCCCACCCTACGCCTCCAAGTATCCTAGGGAGTCATCTCCCTGTTGCGTTGAGAATCATACAATTTGAGGTTATTATTAGCTTAGCCATCTCACATACTGCTTCCCCATGTATTCTAGCTTCCACAGAGAGAAACCATTCGGCCCTTGAGTCTCTGAGATTGGGATACTTCACTTAGCATAATTCTTTCTATCTCCATCCATTTGATATCAAAAGCCATAATATTGTCTTCTCTAATGGCCGAGTAGTATTCCATTGTATATATGTACCAAAGTTTTTGTATCCACTTGTCGAGTGAGGGGCATCTGGGTTGGTTTCCTAATCTAGCTATGGTAAATTGAGCTGCTATAAACATTGATGAAGCCATATCACTATAATATGCTGATTCTAATTCTTTTGGGAAGATACCCAGGAGTGGGATAGCTGGGTCATAAGGTGGTTCCATCCTTAATTTTTTGAGGATTCTCCACACTGCTTTCCATAGTGGCTGAACTAGTTTGCAGTCCCACCAGCAGTGTAGCAGTGTTCCTCTTTTCCCACAGCCCCTCCAGCATCTGTTGTTGTTAGAATTTTTCATTTTTCTGGCAAGCTAATTCTAAAATTTATATGAAAAGGGAAAGAATGTCAATAGATAAAACCATTTTGAAAAATAAAACAAAGGAAGAGAACTCAAAATAATTTTACACTGCCTAAAAATCTACAATGATCAAGACAACAAGAGCAAAAAGATAGATGCATAGAGATAGAATAGAGTCCAAAAATAGATCCATATGAATATAATCAATTGATTTTTTGAGAAAGTTACAAAGGCAAATCAATGGAGAATGGATCATCTTTTCACCAAGTAGTTCTAGAACAATTAGACAGCTGTCTGTAAGAAATGAGTGTTGATTGATACCTCACAGATTATATGAAAGTTAACTCAAAATATATCATAGGCATAAATGTAAAACTCTGCAGCCTTTGAAAGAAAGCCTAAGAGAGGATATTCTTGACCTATAATTAGGCAAGAGTTTCAAGATGTGGAAAACTTTTGCTCTATGAAAGATACCGTTAAGAAAACCCAAATGCAAGTCAGACAGGGAGAAAATATTTGTGAATCTCACTTGATAAGATATTCATAACTAGCATATACTTAAAATGATCAAAGATCAAAAATAAGAAAACAAACCTTCTTACGAAATAGGCAGATTTTTAAAAAATATTTTACCCAAATACCCAAGATGATGTCCAAGTGGAACTTAGGAAGAAACACTGAACATTTATAATCATTAGGTAGTGCAATTATTTTTTTACAAGAGAGAAGGACAGTGAGAGAGAGGGGGAGACAGAGAGAATCAATTTTAATTGAGTTTTTCACGTGGCTTTTGTTGCTCTGACACTTTGTTGTGTACATGGGTGCTGGGGTTTGAACCCATGTCCCTGCACATGCCGAGCAAGTGCTGTAATCGCCGAGCCACTGCTCCAGCCCTAGGTCATGCAATTAAAAACTATAATAAGACATGCTGCACCACTATCAGAACGTCTTGAAAGAAACAGAAACTTCTGGTGAGCACTGGTGAGGAGGCATTGCTGGTAGGAATGAGAAAATAATACAGCCCATCCGGAAAACATTTTAGCAGTTTCTTAAGTAGTCAGACATACACCCAGCCTTGGACCCAGTAATCCGACCCCTATGTGTTAATTCCTTAACAGCAGTGAAAGCACTTGCACCCAGAAACTGGTAGCCTCATTATTCATCACTGTGAACAACTGGAAAGAATCCAGGCGTCCTTCAGTTGGTTGGGTGGTTTGATAAACAGTGTGTTTGTGAAATGGAAAACTACTCAGTGGTGTAAAGGAGCAAACTAATCGAAGACCTAACAACATGCATGAACCTCTGAAAGAAAGACCACAGAACCAAAAGGTCACATACTGCATGACTTGCTCTATGTGATGTTCTGGAAAAGGCAAAGCTATTGGAACAGAGAAGAGATCAGCGGATGCCAGGGATTAAATATTGGAGAAAATTTTAATCATCTTTTTCTTTTTTAAAGAGAGAGAGGGACAGTGTGAGAAAGAGAGAGACAGACAGAATCAATTTTTATTGAGTTTTTCACATGGCTTTCGTTGCTCTGACCCTCAGTTGGGTTTATGGTGTGGGGTTTGAACTCACCTGCTGGGCACATGCTGGGCAAGCGCCATAACCGCTGAGCCACTGCTCCAGCCCTAGCTATGCATCTCGACTATGGGGAACAAATATGTAACTCTATGTACACTAGAAAATGTGTGTGTGTGTGTGTGTGTGTGTACACATGTCATATAAGTCATATGTGCAGAGCTGGGGATAGAACCCAGCGCCTTACAACTGCTAATTCACGCTGTATGAATGAGCTATGTCCTCAACCCAAAAGAGTGATTTTTTTCTTAAATTAAAAAAAATTTCCTGAAATTGATTTTTTAAAAAAACTCCCCAAATTTAAGAGACCCAATGCATTCCAAGAAGGATTAATAAAAGGTAATCAATCCATATAGTATGAAACTACAGAAATCCAAAGCCCAAATTAACATCCAAAAATCAGTCAGAAAAAGAGGTTACTTGTAAAGGAGTAAAATTTGGGTGGCTGACTTAATGAAATAATGATTTCAGAATATTGTTAGAAAAAAAGCAACTGCCAACCCAGAATGCCACACCCAGGAAAGACACGGTTCAGGAATGAAGGAGAAATAAACCCAAGTGCCACTGTTGGAAAGCAGATTGCGCAGGAAGCTGCCTGCAGCCGAGGGAGGAAGTCTTGCTTACAAGAAGGAACACAGGGCAACAAAGGTGGCCGGCAAGAGGGTGCAGCTGCATAAGCATGGAGTCTGCCCTGGGTCGGTTCATAGAATGAAAATAATAGGATTGGAAAGAGGGGCAGGTGCGGTGGTGGTCGCCTGTAATCCCAGTGGTTTGGGAGGCTGAGGCAGGAGGATCGCAAGTTCAAAGCCGACCTCAGCAACTTAGCAAGAACCTTTCTCAAAATAAAAGCTGAAAAAAAGGGCTGGGGATGTGACTCAGTGTGACACACCCCTGGGTTCAATCCCTGGTACCAAACATAAATAAATAATGGAAGGGAGATGAACATGTTCTAAGGTCCTTGCGTTGGCCACTACCGGAACAGAAACTAAAGGTGAGGCTTCACACCTGGAGAAGGAACAATGAAAATGTCAGTTAACCCAAGAGAAGGTAAGAAAGGAGAACTGACCGATTGCTCCACCTTCGAGAGGCTGTCAGATCCCATTCCTAGAACTCTGACTGTAGCAATCTTGAATACAAAGATGCAGAAAATCAGGGAGAGACCCAGGAACAAGAATATATTTTGAGAACTCTGGGCAAGAAGAAGACAGCAAAGCTGTGGTCATACTAGTCAAAGTAACATTTAAGGCTAGATGCTGAACTGAAAAATGAAGAGGGCCATTTCACAAGGGTTCAATTCCTGGAAAAATAATAATTTTACATTTTTTTATATATTCACATAATGTGCAAAATCGTATAAACTGATAACTAAATAAGATAAATAAACTGCACTCAGTAGGTGAGTTTTATTACATCTCTTTCTGAAATTGAACAAAGAATGTCAAAAAATTAATAAAGATAGAAAGCATTTGGACAAATCTATCAAAGAGGAAAAGGCCTTGTTCTAATCAACACATACAGGACGTAGAAGAAAACACATTATTTGCAAGCCGGGTAGGAACAGTTACAAAAGTTGTTGACCCAGTAAGCCTTAAAATAATCTCGATGGATTTGAAGAGAATCCAATCGGAGCATATTGTTTAAGTCAGCTTTGCCTCTACTGTGTCTGAAAGTCCTGACAAGAACAATTTTAGAAGGAAAAGTTTATTTAGGGGCTCAGGGTTTCAGAGGTCTTAGTCCGTAAGTGGCTGGGTCCGCTCCCCGGGCTGGAGGCGAGGCTGAGCATTCTAGTGGGACAGCGAGAACCCGGTCATTTCACCTCTCAGCCTTGTTCCCGTATGTCACATACTGAGCTTTTGGGGAACATCTTTCATCTAAACCATAACATGTATTATCTGACCACAGTGCAGTTAAGATCAAAATCAACAACAGAAAGTCCCTCAGTGCTTAGAAATGAAGATACACTTTTCTGATTATTCCGTAGGTCTGAGAAAGCATCATAATGAAAATCAGAAAGCATCTTCAATGAAACAGTCACGAAAGTACTACATTTTATAACACGTATGTGCGTTGAAAACAGGAAGGGGTTGTTTTAAATGTATATTTTGTAAAAATAGAGAAAATCTTTTTAGAGAGAGGGACAGTGAGAGAGAGAAAAAGAGAGAATCGATTTTATTTAGTTTTTCACATGGCTTTCATTGCTCCGACACTTTGTTGTGTACATGGTGCTGGGGAATGAGCATTAACCTTTTTTTAAGAGAGAAAAAGAGAGAGAGAATCAGTTTTATTTATTTTTTCATCAGGCCTTTGGTTCTCTGACAGTTTTTTTTTTAAGACAAAAGGACAGAGAGAGAGAGACAGACCCCATCAATTTTTATGGAGTTTTTCACATGGCTTTCCTTGCTCTGACACTTAGTTGTATACATGGGGTGCTGGGGTTTGAACCCGTGTCCTCGCGCATGCCGGGCAAGTGCTGTAACCACTGAGCCACCGCTCCAGCCCTGACATTTAGTTTTATATGTGGTGCTGGGGTTTGAACCTGGGTCCTTGTGCATGGCAGGCAGGCACTCCCAACTGCTGAGCCCCCACCGCAGCACCTTAGTATTAACTTTTTGCCAATAAATTTGAAAATTTGGAAATAATAGATAAGTTCCTAGAAACTTGTAACTTAAAACAGATACAAAAAGTAGAAAACCAGTCCTATAACCACCAAAGAAATACAAAACCTAGGAGATGGCCAGCTGATCCTTGCAGGTGACAGCAGAGCACACAGGACTTGTACTCTGGGTCTTCACAGCTGCACCGTCACCCACACCGTTCATGCCCTAGCAGCGTCTCCGACCCTCAGCGTCTTGGGGCTGTATATTTTTTCAGGCCTCGGGGACAATTAGTTGATGAGGCAAAGACCAGGTGCTGCCCTGACCAGAGGCAAAAAAAAAAAAAAATCTTAAATCTTTCCAAACAGTAACGACTCATGGAGAGCCATCTGTTGAAAACACACACATTCTGTGATTATAAAGTTAAGGAAATTCCCATTAGACACGAAGACAAATTTTTGCTGAAGAACTTGCATTTCTTAGTAGAGGGGCGCGTTTCTCTCCTGCTAGAGTAATCCTAAGTCATTCCCCACATGCAGGAAAGAACATGTAAACTTCCCGGAGGGGCGTTAATATCAACAACATGGAAATCTCCTGTGTTATTGTTAAAGGAATTCAGTTAACAAGGTTGCTTGTCAGTGGATTGTTTTAGCCCATTTCCGTGAAGTGTGAGACAGCATCCTGGTGACCTCCGAGGCTGCAGTCTTCTGTTGGTCCCCATAAACGTTCAGAAGGAAGGGAATGAACTTTGCTGAGCTACTGTTCTGAAATCATGAGGTCATGGATATGATGGAATCTGTGGGTGACGATGAAGGTAACCTCAGAGAAATGATCATAAAATGTACAAAGTGTTGCAAGTTCTAACCGTCCTGGAGGTGTGGCACAGTCTCAGGCTGGCCACAGTCTCTTCCCCCATGGGTTGGCCACCATTTGGTCATTTTCTTCAACAGCTGTTAGCTCATACGATTGCGTGTCACTCAGTGAGCCAGCTCTTGCCAGTGAAGCCAGGCTTCCTCTGATTGTCCTTAATGCTATATCCATGATTGATGAAGCACTTGACAATTAGTTTCAGAATAACTTTGAATAAAGAAAACATGGAATATAGATGCAATGGAATATTATTTAGCCATCAAAAGAAATCATATCTTTAATCATATCAAAGAAAGATGGATACTTCATGTTCTCTCTTATACGTGAAAGCTAAAAAAAATCAATCAAAATGTATAATAATGATTACTAGAGGCTTGGAAGGGTAGTAGGGATGAGGGATGGAGGGAAGCTGAGTAACAGCTAGTCCAAACACAGACGGAAGGAATACGTTCTAGTGTTCCACAGCATACCAATAGGGGGCACTATAGTTCACAATCATCTATTATATATTTTATGAGTATCTGCAAGAGACACATTTGAAGCTCTCTCTAAACACTGATAAAGACATGGAAATATTATTCTGATTTGATACACATATTTTATACATGTATTGAACTACTACATTATATCCCCAAAATACATCTAGTTATTAAATGTCAGTCGAAAATGTTTAAGGAGATGGAAGTGTTAATTCCTTGATTTGATCATTACACACTATACACACATATTGAATTATCACACTACCCCATACATTTGCACAAGTAAACTAATTTTTAAAAATAACTCAGAAAGGGGGCTGGAGCTGTGGCTCAGCAGTTTCGGTGCTTGCCTGGCAAGCACGAGGACCCGGGTTCAAACCCCAGCACTACGTACACAACTAAGTGTTGGAGCAATGAAGGCCATGTGAAAAACTAAATAAAGTTGTTTCTCTCTTTCTCTGTCTCTCACTGTCCCTCTCTTAAAAAAAAATAATAATAACTCAGGAAGGGGCTGAGGTTGTAGCTCAGTGGCCGAGTCCTTGCCTACCACATGTGAGGCACTGGGTTCGATCCTTGGCATCGCATAGAAATAAAGATATTCTATCCATCTACAGCTAAAAAAAAAATGTTTTTTAAACAACTCAGGTTATCACGCAGCCCTTACCTCATCAGGACTTCTGCTGCTGTCTGTGAATATTTTACAGATTAAGCCTTGAATTCATGTGAGAGGCAGGTTGCTGTGGATTTGATTCTGTGGTCATGCTCCAAGGCATTCTTGGCTCTTTTACTTAAATATCCTAAATAAATAAGTTGAGATTTGTGCACAGGTGTGTACGGCTGGAATGCCCTGCCCTTCTGTAACGGGAAAGAACTTTCAGAAGTGAATGGCTGATTCAGAGGAGAGACCGTGCTCTGTCACCTTCACAGGCAAATCTCACACCTGCACACGAGCGTTCACTCTTGCTAATCATCGTCATTTCCATCTGCATAGGAAAGAAGAAGTCTAAATTCAAAACTTTTAAGAAGTTCTTTGGCAAGAAGAAGAGGAAAGATCCACCTTCATCCACAGGAAATAGCGCCTGGAAGCAGAATCCGGCCAAAAGCGAGGTCATTGCCATCGAGTCGGGGCCGGTGGGCTATGACTCTGAGGATGAGCTTGAGTAAGTTGCTTTCCCCATCTGCAGGAGCTTGGTTGCTCCGGCTGGAACAGGATGCTGGGCTGAGCAAAGTGCATTTTCTGCCAGGCCTCAGGAACTTGCTGGGTTCCATTAGTGACTCCTGCATGCGTGTGATGTCCTCTATCTTTCCAAACACAGGGATGGAGAGAACTGGGGAAAGGGACATGACCTGCCGGGTGCAGTATGTATTAAAAGTCTATGATAACCGGGGGAGAAGAGGTACGATATGCCAGCAAACTGCACGATAAGCTGGAGAGAAATTTGGAACCAGCCCCACATCCTGCAGTGTTAGAATGTGAGCCCCGGGGACATGTCACTTAAAACCCTCGAGGACCTGGCATGCTATCCTGGAAACATGCATTTCTCTAAACTTGCACTCTGAGCAATCTAATAAGAACATTTGCACATGATAAAGGCAGGATGGAGGGGAAAGAGGCTCCTTGTGCAGTCTTAGGAAAATCATCCAAAAATACTATTAAGAAGAGTCATGGGGTCATGGGGATGAACATTTGGGAAGATCTATGAAAAAAACTTTGTTGTTGTTTTTTTAAAAAAATTTTTGTATTTCATCAAAATATAGTTACCATACACATGTTCCAATCACTCCAGCAGTTATTGACTAAAAGAAAATCACTTGACTGTCCTGACAGCTTTTGTGTTTTCTTTTAAACAATGGCTCTTGATTTGAGGATAAAAAATCCTCAGAAAGCTTGAACTCCCTGGGGATTGGGGAGCACAGCAGCTGAGAGGGCATCCCAGGTCTGAGTGGGGCAGTTGAGGGTGTCCTGTCCCATTCCTGCAGCCTCTCAGCCTGTTTTTAAGGTGTAGAAATTAAGCCGGGCACAGCGTATACACCTGTAATCCCAGGGACTCAGGAGGCTGAGGCAGGAGGATGGCAAGTTCAAAGCCAGCCTTGGCAACTTAGTGAGGCCCTGAGCAACGTAGCGAGACCCTGTCTCAAAATAAAATATAAAAAGAGCAGGGATGTGGCTCAGCGGTTGGGTTCAATTGTTAGTAATAAAAAATTCGAAAAGAATGTAAAGTTGTAGAAATTACACTGACCACTTGGTGGCACCAAATGACTGTAGAGGAAAAATTAGATTCTGGCTTTCATTTTTTTTTCAGTGCTGGCCAGAGCAGGACGGGCTCACAGCTGTGCCTGTGAAGTGGGGGGGGGGGGGGGGGGGACCCGCTGGACATTTGCTTTAGGCACCATGCTCCAAACCCTTGGGAGCAAGACTTACTGTGACAGCGTTATTGATCATGTCCTGTCCTCATGGCCACTCGGCCACTCGCCCCCACCGGCTTCATCCCATCTCCCAACTGCAGCAAGCAGCGTCTCTCCTATCCTTGCAGACACTGAGCTGGGAGTGCCTCCTGCCACAGACAGGAGCCCAGCCAGAGGGACAAGCAGGGGGGAAATGACCTGTCTGCTTGTCACATCCTCCTCTTGGAAGCCCAGGGAAAGTGGGGACCTGTCCCTTTTTATCCTTCTATTCCCAGCACACAGTAGGAAGCTGACTTCTATAACTGGTAACAGTTTGCCAGAAGCTAGAGAAGGAGGACTAGGGGTTGGGAATGACAGGGTCCAGGAAGTGACAGTGACATTTTTCAGGAGTGGCATTTAGAAAGAGACCAGACCCAGTAGGTATTCTTCAGCTTCTGCTTTCTTCCTTTTCGTGGAAAATGGTTTCGGAGGCTACAGCCTGGCTGCCCCAGGGTGATGATCGCCAGGTGGCTGTTAATGCTTTTAGACGTTTCCAGTGGATAGAGCTAGGAAATTCGTTTTGATAAAAGAGTCATCGTTAATTCACTGATATTTTCAGTTCAAGTCTGATAGGACAGAAGTCTTTCCTCTGATTCTTTGTATTCTCTCTCTCTCTCTCTCTCTTTTAACTTTTATTGGAAATCTTGGCTTCTACAGATAAAATTACTTATTTTCTTCATCCTGTAGTCTCATAACGTCACTCCTCATTTTCCCACACACAGATTGTCTGCACTCTGTTGTCCTTGTGTAGTAAAGAGTCCTACTGATAGAACTACTGGGTGCCACTTGAAATGTCTGTCCTGAATGTGGAATTAAATGACATTGGGGCCAGGCGTGGTGGCACACGCCTGTCATCCCAGTGGCTTGGGAGGCTGAGGCAGCAGGATCACAAGTTCAAAGCCAACCTCAGCAACTTAGTGAGGCCCTGAGCAACTTAACAAGACCCTGTCTCAAAATAAAAAAAACCAAAAGGGCAGAGGATGTGGCTCCATGGTTAAGTGCCCCGGGTTCAACCCCTAGTACCAAAAACAAGAACGACAAGAGCTAAAGGTCATTTAGGGGGCAGGAGCAGTGGCTTGGCAGTTTCAGTGCATGCCTGGCATGCACAGGGACACAGGTTCGAACCCCAGCACCATGTACACAACATAGTGTCTGAGCAACAAAAGCCACATGAAAAACTAAATAAAATTGATTCTCTCTTTCACTGTCCCTCTCTTTTAAAAAAAAATGTCATTTAGACACAGAGTTAAAGTCACCCGAAATCATTCCTTTCTTTTTGAGTATCTGTCAACAACCTGATATAAAATTAGGCTCTCCTGTTTCTGTTTGTTTTCTAGTTTTAGAAATTGCTCTGTTTTCGTTTTTATTTGTGCCTTCGCTTTATGTAAAGCATCAACACAGTTTGAGAGACTGAGCTGTAACACGGTACCTTTGAACCCTGTTTCCCCATCTCATTTTTCCGCCCCTCTAAAGGAAGCCATTCTTTTGTTTCTCTTTTTTTTTTTTAATTTTCTTTTATTAAGGACTTGCGTTATCATACGATCATAACTGCATTTAAAGTACCAATATGATACGCGTACGTTCTTGGAGCAGAATGGCCCCCCACATGGCCCACACCCCAGTCTCCCGATTCTTCTATAAGGGAAGAATCTTATTCGTTGGTTCCTTCTTCCATGTTTAGTTTTGGACCAACGCATTCATGTGTGTTCATTTGTGTCCTCAAATGTGTTCCCGCCTCCTTTCCCAGACGGAGCTGATGCCCCCTGGATGTGACCACTTGCTGTTTTGCTTGGTGGCCTCGGGTGGGCTTGTGCACAATGCAGAGGGCTCTTCCAAGCCTTTAGGTCAGAGTGCGGACGCTCCCTAGAGAATTCCATCCAGCATCTGCGAGGAGCCTGTGGCTGTTGCCCTCCTTGAGGAGCCTGTGGCTGTTGCCCTCCTTCCAGATGCTGCCTTAGCAAACGCCACGTGCACGTGCCCTCTGTGATCTTGCCAGCGTGTCTCTTCAGAGACCTCTTCATACCATTTCGACTCCTAGTGACACCTTAGTGCAGGTGTTTGGGCAGTGGTTTTGGTTTCCAGAGAGCGTGGCCACAGGCTTTCTGCTGCAGGAGGGAAGTGCAGGTGTGCATGTGTGGCCTTTGTGTCACCGGCTGCCATTTGCAGAGAGGGCCACGTTTTTCCACTGGGTCTCTTCCTTCCCAGAAAGGTGAGGACCCCTCATCTGGGAGCTGTGGGTCCCTACTTGCAAGCTTGCTATTGCAGACCAGAGAGTCGAATTAAAAGGAAACACACCGTTTGATCTGCAGCAGGGCCACACCTCAGAGTCCCTAATGTCCCAGAGAGGACAGGATGCCAGAGAGGGTGGGGTGGGGGTGGTGTGCACAACACATTCAGTGCCTGCAGAAACTGCTTCCCTTCCCTCACCATCGGCTCCATCATCTCCTTCCACCTATTGTTCAGTCTGCTAGGAAAACCTTACAGCTAATTCCCACATCCTGTGGACATTTCATGAATGTCCAGTGAGTGCAGTTCCAAACCAGATCCTTGAGCTCGGGATGGGGCAAGGGGCTGGGATGGCAGTGACAGGCAGGCCTGCCGTTGATACTGTAGAACACAGGGTGGCGAGGATCATGCCAGGTGACCTGAAGGGGATCTGCCAGGTGACCTAAAAAGGGCATGTTTACAGTTCTTCTTGTAGGCAAGTGTGGCTGTCTGGTTTGGCCCATCTTAGGACACCTCCATCAGGCAGACCTGTGGGCCATGCAGAGGGGCCACACATTCACCTGGAAGCCACGACCTCACCCTCCCTCCTGGGGTACCTGTGTCGGAGTCCACCGAACCCAGCCGGTGCCAGCCCTGCCTCTCTGTAGTCTTGCTGTCCTGAACCTCACATTTTGGTTTTTCCACTTATAAAAAAGAATTCCCCTAGCGTTCGGATCTCAGGAAAGTTCCCACCTCTACACTGCTCCTAAGAGTAGCCGGTGGCATTTGACAGTGAGGGGAATAAACAGGAACTGGGAACTAGGCACCCTGAGAGCTTGTGTGATTTGCCATGGGCGTTAACCCCTGCCGCCACCCCTCACTCTGAGTCCCCCAGGGCTTGGAGAAGGTGGCAGAATCTCACAGTGTCTCTCTTATCCCAGGGAGTCCAGGGGTACGCTGGGTAGCCGGGCCCTCTCCCACGACAGTATTTTCATTCCTGAGTCTGGACAGGACCCTGCTCGGCCCGTGCGGGTCTTTTCCCAAGAAAATGTGTGCGACCGGATTAAAGCCCTCCAGGTAAGCAGTTCTGTGCAGTGTTCCTTGGTTTGGGGGTCAAATATCAATCCAGAGGGGCTGGAGGGGTGGCTCAGTGGTTACGGTGCTTGCCCGGCATGCACAAGTACACGGGTTCAAACCCCAGCACCCATGTACACAACTAAGTGTCAGAGCAACAAAAGCCATGTGAAAAACTCAATAAAAAATGATTCTCTCTTTCTGTCTCTCACTGTCCTTCTCTCTTTAAAAAAAAAGAAAAATGTCAATCCAGAAGTTTTAAAGTGACTTCTGCTCAGATCATGTGAGACGTTTTAAAGTAGCAGGCACCCTGAAAGCCACCAAATTGGCTATACCTGGATTTTTTTTTTTTTTTTGAGAAAGAGAAAGAATCAATTTTATTTATTTCTTCATCTGACCTTCATTTCTCCAACCGTTGGTTCTGAACATGGTCCTGGGGTTTGAACTCGGGTCCTTGCACATGCCAGGTGAACACTTTAACCTCTGAGTCACCTCTCCAGCCCCGTACACCTGGATCTTGACAGCGTCTAAGTCACAGCTTAGATGCACAGCGAAAGAGATGTCAGTGAGAGGGCTGGCAGCGGCTGCTCTGGTAGTTCAAAGCTCAGCACAACACAAGGGCGTTGAAGATGTTTCCTGAATGGATTAACTGGAGTAGGGAGATGCGTCGTGTGTTGTTGATGGAAATATTAAGAGCCGACGTTCTTTATTCCGATCTAGTTAAAAATACAATGTAATGTGAAAATGGGGCCTCCGCCCCCTCCAGGGATGCTCCTTGCCAAGCGGGCAGAGGATACCGGCATGAGTTCTGAGGATGATGGGCTGCCCCGGAGCCCCCCAGAGATGTCCCTGCTGCACGATGTGGGTCCCGGCATGACCATAAAGGCAAGTGTAACCTGTGTCCTGGACCCTTGGTCCGTGCCCACCATGGAGGGTGGCTGCAGCTCTGGGGTCCCCTGTGGGTTCTTCTTCCCCTGAGGTCTCTCGGGGGTCAGCAAGGCAGCCCAGGTCACCTGAGCCTGCAGCTGGCCCTTGGGCTACATTTATTTTCATTCCTTGAGCAGAAATTCAGGTCTGGCTAGGGGAGATGTGGCTTTGGTGACATTTTTTGTGTTACCACAGTTCAACCCTGGTCTTTCTGGTCCGAGCAGATAGATTCTCAGACCTGGAATCCCAGTTAAAAGAGGGAGAGACCTTCGTGTCTGTTCTTTGCTGTTGTGGCATTGACCAGAGGAACAAGGGAACAGTAAACACACAAGCTGATCTAGACCCCACGTCCTGGGCTTGTGACCATGAGAACCTGTTGGTGTAGAACGTGAGGCCTGCTACTGTGAAACAGGGCAGCAGAAAGGTTAGCAGGAGCCCAGAGGGGTGGAGAGGGATGGAGCAATCGATCCCCATAAAACCTGAGAGGAGGGGCCTGAGGAATTGAGCTCTTTCTCATACACATCATCGCTCCAGCAGGGATGTGGTGGCGCACGCCTGTGATTCCAGGAGGATCATAATTTCAAGGCCAGCCTCAGCAACTTAGCACAGCCCTGAGCAACTCAGCGAGATGCTGTCTCAAAATAAAAAATAAAAGGCTGGGGATATGGCTCAGTGCTTAAGTGTCCCAGGGTTCAATCCCCAGTACCACCAAGAAAAAAAAATCATAGCCCATAATGCTGGTGTTTTTAAAAAATGGTATTCTTTTGGAATAAGAACACTTCACCCCCATACAGTGTACTCATTCCTAAATGATAAAATAGATGGTCATTTTCTCCATGTGGTTGAGCCTTGCTATGGGGCGGATGGCGTCAGAGTTATCCCAGATATGTTGGTGTTTGAAAAACAGATAAAGGCCAGCAGTCATGTTTTATGGTCATGCAACTGCCCTGGGCATCTTTGGGATGCCTTCACCCCCACCCGCCCCAGGGGCTGCTCACAGTGTGGGGTTGCAGAGTCTGCATTATATTCGGTAACCATTTTCGCCTGGATGCCCGGAAGTCCACCACGCAGCTGATGTTTTTTTAATCTTTTTTGGTTTTTGGTGATGAAAAGATCAGCTTAGGGTTGGGGATTCCCTGGTGCTGGCTGGAGAGTTTTTCACTCCAGAGTCCAGATCCAGGGTGAGAATGTCCTTGCTCACTCCCAGAGGGGACCCTGGGTCGGTAGGCTGCCCCCACCTGCTCTTCAGCCTCAAGAAGGTCTGGAGAATGGAGAATGGGGCCAGTGGCTTGGCCTGTTTCTGGTCTCTGTCAAGTTGACCCTGCACTTTTTTTTTTTTTTAAGAGAGAAGTACAGAGAGAGAAAGAGAATCAACTTTCATTGAGTTTTTCACATGGCTTTTGTTGCTCTGACACTTAGCTGTGTACATGGGTGCTGGGGTTTGAACCGTGTACTTGCACAAGCCGAGCAAGTGCCGTAACCGCTGAGCCACCGCTCCAGCCCGATCCTGCACTTCTTGACACCCTAAAATGCTTCCAGGTACAGTTGCCTCCCCCTCAGGAGCAGAGGTGACTTTGTCTCAGGCCACGTGGTAGGATATGCTGTCGTGAGCTGCCTCCTTACTCAGCATCCACCGACTCGCACGGGCATCCGACTTGTTCTCTTCCTTTAGGTGGGACTGGTGGTAAAGAGGAACAGGCGGTTCCTAAGCCATTCATTAAAGAGCAAATCCAGCTCCAGCAGGGCAGAGGGGTGCACGCCGGTAATCCCAGTGACTCGGGAGGCTGAGGCAGGAGAATCGCAAATTCAAAGCCAGCCTCAGCAACTTTGCGAGGCCCTAAGCAACTTAGCAAGACCCTGTCTCAAAATTTTAAAAATTTAAAAACGGGGTGAGGATGTGGATTGGTGGTGAAGCGGGCCCTGGGTTCAATCCTTAGAATTAAAATTGTTTTTAAAATAACTAAGCACAGCTGCAAACCCACTCGGCACAATGACACACGGATTCCATGATTACCTAGTGCGGCCACTCAGGCTGGACCAGGGCTGACCTCACCCTCCACAGCATCTCTCCTATGGTGGTTACTTTATAAAAAAATAAAAATTAAAAAGGTTCTGAGATTTTTTTAAATCGATTTTTGGATAATATGCACAATCTATAGCTTCACGGGAAACCAAATTTTGGGCCTTTTGGATAACAAAATATATAAATAAATAAAATAAATGATAGTCTTCACCAGCGATCATGTTTTGTTCCCAGAAGTTTTTTTTTGTTTTGTTTTTTGTTTTGTTTTGTTTTTTGTTTTTGTCCACAGTTGGCCGTTTGTGAGGGGAAGATGATGCATCCTTTAGAAATGTGCTTAGGTAACACAGGATATTTAACATAATGGCGCCTGGGTCCCAAGAGGATGGGATTGTGGGCTGTTTGATTTTATCCTGTGTGACACCTTCCCTGAGCCCACATGCTTGACAGAAACCTAAGACTGTTAAAGGAGAAAAAAAAAAAAAAGACTTCGGCAGCAAATATGGACGTAGCCGGGTGGTATTTCCTGACCATAAGGTTTTCAGGAAACGTGGAATTTTATTTTTAAAGTTCACTGCTGTGTCGATGATGGATTGAACTTTGCCTGGTGGCTGCTGGTCATGTTCTAGGTTTCCTGCTGTTCAGGTGTCACCCATCTTTGTCACCTCTTGGACCCTGTGTCCTCAGCGGGCTTGGGCAGGTTAGGTGAGATCAGGTGCACAGGTGCCCCCTTCCCAGTGGGGCCAGCAGCTTCTCTTCACCCCCTGGCCTGGCCCCCTCCAGCCCTGCCCCTGCTTGATGGCCGTTCCTGTGTGCACTGTCCTGAGCCCACTCAGTGGCTGAGCCCGTTTTGAGAAATAAAATTGAGAAGCATCTGTCATCCAGGGTCACCCCTAAAAAAAAAAATCTCCTGAACCCCAAACCATTTCTTTAGTGGTGTTTGAGCCACATTCTACTCAGCTTAGATTTTCAAGTCCTCTCCTTCCAGAAGCACAGACTGCAGGAAAAATTGGGTGACTGGGAGCAAGGAAGGCAGATGTAAGTACTGCCAGCCCACCCGTGAAAACCCAAGCCAGCCTCCTGCCCTGTCCTCTTCCCCAGAGAGACCCTGCCCCACCCCAGTGACGTTACACCACCCATCAAAGGCAGACTCATGACTGTCCTGGTCGTGATGGGGTTGGTGTCCAGAGTGACAGTTCTGAGGCCAGAGTTGAGTTCCCTAATGTTGAGATTGGCTGACATTAGTGCAGGCTTTGCATTTGGACCCAGGTCAGGGAAGCTAAGCTCCATGCCCAGGTCTCTCAGCCTGAGGGGCTGAAGTGATCTGAAGCTTAAAGCCAGAGTTACAGATGCAGGGAGACTGGCTTGGAGGAGGGGCGGAGGCTGTTCACCTTTCGGGGCCTTTGGGCTGCTAGGTTTATAGGCCATAAGGAAAAGTCTGTGTTTTCCCAGTCAAAATGAAATTTTTTTCTTCTATTTTACTAAGTCTCTACACATGGTTCTTATAGACAAGGATGAAATTTAGAGGGTTTTTTTTTTCTTTGATACTGGGGATTGAACCCAGGGGCACTTAACCACTGAGCCATATCCCCAGCCCTTTGTATTTTTTATTTTGAGACATGTCCTCGATAAGTTGCTGAGGCTAGCTTCGAACATGCAATCCTCCTGCCTCAGCCTCCTAAATCACCGGGATTACATGCATCTGCCACCACATTCTGCTGAAGTTAGGGATCCTGTGTGATTTGAAATATTTGTATCCTGTTTGTGACCCTGAAGGAAGATAATCTGAAAGAGATATCCTTTGTCCAGTCAAAGGTGAGATCCTGAGTCACCAGTGGAAGCTACAAATGCAGGCATAGTCATAGCCGGAAGGCCTGCCATTTATTTTAAAAATACTTTTCTTGCATTATTCCCATAAGTACCAGAGCAGCTAAGAGAGTGCTAAAATAAATTATATCTACCTCATTTTGGTAACTGTCTCCTCTCCGTGTCAAGGAGTGGATTTTATACTTTCTTCAGAATATATAAGAAACCTTTATGTGAGCAGGGGAAATGAGTTCTCCCAGATCATGGCTTTGAAGGGATGGTCCTTCAGTTGGAGCCGTATCTCTAACACTGAGCATCCTCCACTTCAGTGGGCTTACTAAATCATTGCGGGACAAATGAAATTGTGTTCCTAAGTTAAAACGTAAAGGCGACTCTAACATCGAGTACCGTGTTCACATTGAAAGGTTAGTTTGCTGAAAGAGCTGGGCTGTACTCAAAGTCCGGACTCGCCCTCCGCACCTCGCTGAACGTGCTCACAGGTGCTTGGGGCTGACACTTGCATTAGCAGGAGAGCCCACGTAGACCCCTCCATGAGGGAGCTTGCCAAGTTGGATGGGCAGGTGTTGGGGTGCTGCCCTCGGCCTCCCAGTGGCTGCCCGAATCCCCTTCCTACCTTGTGCTTTCCTGGCTCTTGGTTCTCCCCACTGAGGTATAATCTATTCACATATGGGAACTTCAGTCACATTTCCCCAGGAGGTGGCAGAGAATGCTAAGAGTGAGCAGAGTGGCAAGATAGAGCCCTGGATGGGGGCTTACCCTCCTGCCAGGACAATTCTGCAGCTTCCGTGCCCCAGCCCTGAAAATCCCACCCCTCGACTTCCATCGACAGAAGCCAGCGTCTCAGTCCCTGGAGACATGGGCTGGACTGTTCCCTTAGAGAAGGTAGCTGTGGGGAGGGGAGGAGAGGGTATAGGCAGTCGCCCTGCCCAGGAAGCCTGTCTGACAGTCCTCTGCACAGCCCTGGGAAGGAGTGGCAGGTTTCCAGGGTTCACCCCAAAACTTTGAACTCCTAGCCATTTCACTTTCTAAAGGCATGGCCTAGAATGTTCCCTGCCAAGAGCCAATTTGAACAAACTTCCCTCCCAGGTAAAGCCCAGAGCACGCGGGAGCACAATTTAAAAAAAAAAAAAAAAAAAGGAAAGAAAGAAAAAGAAGAGAGTCAAGGTGTCTGTCCGCTGTTCCCCCTTCTCCCTTGTCATGAAGTTAATGCTCGGTGTGTTTGCTTCTTGTCCTACGAAGGTCTCTTTAGTGTCCTCATCCCGACCACAGTCTCCAGAGCACACGAGTGATACCACCAACTCCTCCCGCACCTCGGATAGCAGCTTGGCGCCCGTGGCGGATTTCAGCTGCCCTCCAGAATTCTCTTCCTGCCTGGACAACTCTGCAGCGAAGCACAAGCTCATGGTCAAGCCCCGCAACCAGCGGTCCAGTAAAATGAGGCGGCTGTCCTCGGTAACGGGGCTTCCTCCTCTGCACAGGGGCAGGACGGATGGGCTTGGCAGCTCCCAGCCCCTAGAGTTAGTGGTTCACCTTTTCAGTACAAGTCAGCTGTCCCTCCATTTGCTCATTCATTTGTTCCTTCATTGATTCTGCAAATCCCTGTGTTCAGTGCCGTAGCAGACCAGGTCCTGAACTTCTCTTATTCTCTCTTTCTCACTCCACACTTTGGCCTCTGTTTTGCTGCTCAAGCTCCTTAAGAGGGCTCCAGCCTCAGGTCTTGGTACCGCTGTGTCCCCCTGCTCCAGATGCTCTGCTGGCCGGCTTCTTATCAGCCTTGAGATCTCATCTCAGAGGTCCTCTCTCCTCTCTCGGGAGAGAGGCTCACCTTGACCTTTCGCTTCCTGCAGTGGACTTATACACACAACCGACCTTTGTAAATGCATGTGCCCACCTTGAGGCCCTGTTCCTGGCTGCAGCTCCAGCCCTCACAGCTGCGCTAGCCACAGAACTGGCGTTCAGTAAATGTTGAATGAGCAAGTGACAAGAAGAGAGGCTGAAACACTGGGGTGGGCACCTGCTTGGGGTGAGGACTCACTTAGTAGCTCAGGCCTCATATGCCTCACAGAAAACAGACTCATCCTTGGTTACCCTCCTTGGGAGAATCATCTCCTTGCAGTTCTGGAAGCTCAGCTGACTCATGGGATAAGTTGACCTCATGGTACCCGTGAGTTAGAGCTCCGCATAGTGTCCCTGCCTTCTTCTCTGCCTGGAGGAGGTGAGGACCAGGTCACGGATCAGCATCCTCCTCCCTCTCTTTCCCCCCATGATTGTGGGGAGTTGGCAGAGTGCCCAGGACAGGTGAGGCGCTTCAGATGGAGACAGTACTCAGGATTGTAGAGGCTCCCTGGAGACAGTGGGGTTTCCCTTGGACACGTGAGAAGTGCTTTGTGAACTCAGGCCAGCAAGGTTGACTTTTAAGGGAGCTGGTGCCAGAGGACGATGCAGGTGGGTTACCTGCAGACAGATGTGCCAGCTGGGGCCAGAGTGCTTGAGCACATGCATACGTGTCCATTACGGTGACAGAGCTGTGTGCTGCGGGGACTTGAAGAGGTCCAGGAACCCCAGATATGCCTGTGCTCTTGCCATGCAGAGTCACAGGGCTAGGCACAGAGCCAGCTCCCTTCTGGGCTCAAATCTATGCTTCATTCCCACAGGATGTCTTTGGCTGTAGCAGGGGCATGTGTGGCCAGCCACAGCCCAGCCAGGACTTGGTGACAGAGGGAAGCCTGGATCCTACTCCATATGGAATACACCATCCCCTGCACTGCCCCCTAGGCAGAGCCATAACTTTTCTTAACTTTGAACTTGACTTTGTTCTTGAATCTCATTTTGAAGAAAAATACAGAGTTGGATGCAGTTACACATGCAATCATTCCTTGATTTAAACTGTCATCTCCGTGTCTCCTCACTCCCTTTCCCCTTCACCACTCAGAGGGGCCCGGATTTTCCTAGGGGTCACCACCATCCCTCGGTTCACTGTTGGGACCTATGTTGGAGCCCCCTGTCCATCACTGTCCACAGCCCCCTTTGCCCTCTGCTCCTCTGATCCCTCTTCGTAACCATGAGGACCTCCCTCATGTCTTGGTCCCTCCCAGGGATCAAGATGTTTCTGGATGCCTCCTTGCTGCTCCAGGGGTGGAAAGGAGCTGCTCTTCTGCCTTCCTGTCCCTGGACACTTCTGTCGAGGCTCCCTGTCCCTTTGGGCTTTGTTGCACAGTAAGGTCTTACTTCCTCTTGCTGTTTCGATCCCCCATATCATTGAGGGTCTCTTGCTTCGTCACCTACTCCCATACCTATGAGCTCAGCCATCCTCGGGTCTCCAGAGCTGCTTACTGACTGGTGGTTTCCTCTGCCCAGAGATGTCGTAGACGCTGCTCCAAGGGGATCTCTTTCTGGCCAGATGAGCTGCTAGCCACAGTAGCACCTGAGGTGCAGGCTGAGCAATGGGTCCCCCAATTTCTGCTTGCTTGGGATGCTTCCCGGTGCCAAGCCACTGTAAGGACCAAGGAGAAGGTGATGGGGAGGTTGCAGAGACGGAGTGGGCACAATGCACCCAGGCAGGGCCTGCTGAACCTGGGATGGGCACCACCAGAAGCAGCTTTGCTCCCCTCTGGGGGCTCTACTCAGCATTGAAGGCCACCCTCTGGAGTTCACACTCCAAGCCAGCCTTGTCCTGCCCTGCTCCTACAGAGTGGCCTCCTCATAGCTGCCAGTGGCTCATCTGGGATTTACCCCCACCAGATCTACTCCCCCACTTGCTACTAACAGCCCCGGGTTCTGTCACTGATAGTTTCCAATTGTGACCCACTTCCTAAAGGGATGTCAGTGGCACAGCAAAGCCAGGATCCTGAAGCTCTGGAAAATCTGCTGTAGATTTCTTTACGCAGCTTCAGAGCAGGATTGTGTGCTTTGGGAAGAGTTAATTTACATACGGTCACCAATATCCCAATCTTCCTGCATTCATTTAGCAAGCAGATTCCCCTGGAAAATGCTAAAGTAACCACAGGGCTTTGGGTGTAGCTCAGCAGTAGAGCACTTGCCTAGCATGCGTAAGGCCCTGGGTTCAATCCCTAGCACCACAAAAAAATAAAAATTTAAAAACCCAACAAACAACAACACAAACCTACTATAAACACACCTGAGTGTCACCTTTCCTACTTTAGAAAAGGGTAAGACAAGAACTCTGTTTATACAACAACCTAAACGATTTCTGAGATCTGATGTCATCTTGAATTTTTAAAAAATATCAACCTCACCCTCAGCCTTTGGGACAATTTCACATATTGCTTTTGAATGATTTGTGATTACCTTAATTGCATTTTTCTTCTGAGAGGGGAGGAATGAACTTTTAAAAAAATTTTATTAATGAATGGAGTTATTATACAATCATAAATGCATATAAAGTAACAATATGATATGCATATGTTCTTAAACCAGAATTACCCCCTAGATCTCTCCCTATTCTCCCTCCCTCTCACTCCAGTCTGCCCCCTCCCCACCCACTATATATCTACTGTTCCCCTAGGTTATGTGTTGCTCCGCCTTTGCTGGGTCTAATACATGAGACTGACTACCTTTCACACAGGCCTGGGTTTAGCTCCAGCCTCCACAAATGAGGGAAAACATTCGACCCTTGACTCTCTGGCTTTGGCTAACTTTGCTCAGCATGATTTCAGGAATGGACTTTGTTAGATTAGAACCTGGATTCTAGAGACCTTCCAGAAGAAGAACGCTACAAGAAGAGTATAGGGTTATCAAGCGTTAAAGGGGCCCAAGAAAGGAAACTCTTAAGCTACAGGATTACCTAGAGGAGGCAGAGTTGGGGACAGTTTGGGGGGATGCTGGTAGAGTGTCCCGGAGGCACAGTATAGGAGGCTGTCACTCAGCCATAGCATTGGGCACCTGGTGGGACCTTGACTTAATTTGAGTAAGAGACACAATATAAGACCAGAGAATGTAAGACTTTAAATTTAGCTGACATTTTTGGATGTTGCTGTGCAAGCGGTGCTTAACCGTGGCCATGTTTGACATGATAGGAGTCATCTTTTAGAAAACCAGACTGGCTTTGCTCAGTGCACCCCTGGACGAGTGTTGACATGGGAGACAGACCTGGAGGCAGCACAGGGTCATTGAAAATGCACAGCTGCTCACCTGGGTCACCTGGTAGCTGTGGACTTGACCACGATTTTGACACCTCCGAGCCTCCTGGTACTCCAGGTGCAAAAAGAGAAAGACAGCCCCGTCCTAGCGGGGATGAATTGAGGATTAAACGAGTGCATCTCTCTACCTCGTTCTATTTCCACTCTGCAGCCTAGGAGCTATTAGCAACATTTATTCTGAGGGTATAACTGCCACTGTTCTTTCGAAGCTTCCAGATAGACCAGTAAGAAGAGCTTAAGAAAGGACACCCAGTGTGAATGTCAGCTTTGGAGACATACTGCTTCCTCTAAACCCTTTTAGGCCTTGAGGAAAACAGGGAAGTCCTGGGCTTCCTAATATTTCATACAGTGATGGTGTCTTTTATCTTTATTTCTCCTAGCGAGCACAGTCCGAATCCCTGAGCGATCTAACAGGCACCCCAGAAGAGGAAGAATATGAGGAGAAGCCTTTGCCCCGAGTCAGCACAGAAGAGGGCCCTAGCTCTGGACAGCAGGACCTGATGCTGGGCAGAGACCTGGCGCCTGGGGGACTGACAATCTTGCTGCCTCCTGGAGGGGCCCGTGCTAGACGTGGGCGCCTACAGCACTGTCCAGCGCTCAGTGCCAGCGTTGAGGATGGGCTCTCCCCTGGGGATGACACCTCAAGCTACCCAGTGATCCCAGAAGTCATTGAGCCAGTGGCAGTCCCAGCCCCAAGTGTGGAGTCCCCATCTCTGCCAGAAAGCTCCCTGTACCCTAGTCCTGATAGCAAAGTCCAGGTCAGTGAAATCCAGGAGAGGGAAGTCCGGAAGGAGAGTGAAATCCAGAAGGAGGGAGAAATACAGGAGGAGAGTGAAATCCAGAAGGAGGGAGAAATACAGGAGGAGAGTGAAGTCCAGAAGGAGAGAGAGATCCAGGACAGTGAGATCCACAAGGATTCTAGTGAAATCCAAAAGGAGATTGAAATCCAGAAGCATGGCAAAATCCAGAAGGACAGTGAAACTCAGAAGGAAATCGAAATCCAGAAGGACGGTGAAACTCAGAAGGAGATCGAAATCCAGAAGAAGAGTGAAATCCAGGATGGGAAAATCCAGAAGGACATGGAAATTCAGAAAGACAGTGCAAGTGAGAAGGCCAGTGAAATCCAGGAGGAGCTGCCCCTCCAAGGCGTGGGGGACACAGCTGAGGAGGAGATGCGTGCTTCTGCACAGGTGGAGAGTCCATCACCTGCCTGCGTCCCTGAGAGAGGCATGGCACTTCCTGAGACTGCTGCTATCACCACCTTGGAGACACCCGCGGATCCAGATGGTCCAGACCAAAGTGCCCAGAAGGGAGTTGAGCAGGCGCTGGCGGTGCCTGAACCGGAGCCGGCAGAGGCCCCCACCCCGGCCCCGAGCCCTCCCGTGCCCAAGAGCTGCCTGAAGCACAAGGCCTCGGTGGTGAGCGAGGGCCTCGGCGGGTCCCGGGCTCCTGGCGCTGCGGAGTCACCCTCAGGGGAGCGCAGCCCGGGGACCCCGGACAGAGAGACCCCGCGCCCGGGGCGCGCCAAGGCTGAGCGGCCGGAGCCCTCCCAGGGGGGACCCGAGAGGGCAGCGCCAGGGCGCAAAAGCGGGCGAGGCGGCGGGGAGCCGCGCGGGGGGAAGAAGTTCTCCGTGTCCTCGAGCAGGGCGCGGCCACGTCCCTCCGGTCCCCCGGGCGCCCGCCTGCCGCTCCTGCGGAACAGTGGCCTGGCCTGGAGGAGCGAGGCGGCGCTCGATGACCTCCAGGCGCTGCCTGAGCCCGCGATCGCGAAACCAGAACCTCCGAAGCCCCCAGAGCGCCACCCTCAGGACCCAGGGGACAATGTGGGCTGCCAAGCCGGGCCAGGCAGGAGCCCCCAGGATGCCACCACCACCACCCCGAGCAGGGGAGAGCCCGGCCCCGCCACGCAAGAGCCACCCTCAAAAGAGGACAGAAACCCCTTCCCCGTCAAGCTGCGGTCCACCTCCCTCTCCTTCAAGTACAGGGAGGGTGCGTCCCAGGAAGCAAAAGCAGTCAAGAGGTACAGCGCTGAGATCCGGTTAGAAAGAGGACTCACCCTGCCCCCCAAAAACGAGCAGTGTCACACTGGGTCGGCTCCCACGCTTCGAAGTGCCAGGTCTCCCACTGGCCAAGGAAAGGGGAAGGCCCCCTCACCTGAGCAGCCCAGCTTCAAGCCACCACTACCCAGGAAGCCACTTCTGCAGAGCCTCACTCTCCCGTACCCCGCTGTGGCCCCAGAGGCCAGCCCTGCAGAACCTGAGAAAGTCCCTCCCCCCGTGGACCCCAGGAAGGAGAGTAGGCTGGCAGAAAAGAAGTCACAGCACAGGGGAGCAGGTAAGATGCCACAGGGGGGTGTTTGAGAATTAACACAGGGACATCCACAGTGGTTGGAATTTCTTGAGCAATGTCCACAAGACAAGTGCATACTCTAGATACATGCCTCCATGCGGGGGGAATTGGAAAAAAGAATCAAAATTCCTCTAAGTACCCCTGGTAATCATGTCTAAGAATCAGGGGGCTGGAGGTGGAGCATGTGCAAGGCTCTGGGTTCCATCCCCAGCACTGAAAACCAAAAACAAATAAAATAAACTCTGATTAAGAGGAATAGAAAGGGGCTGGAGCCGTGACTCAGAAGTTACAGCAGTTGCCTGGCATGTGCAAGGACACGGGTTGAACCCTAGCACCATGTACACAAGGAAGTGTCGGAGCAATGAAAGCCACACGATAAACTAAATAAAATTGATTCTCTCTCTCTCTCTCTCTCCCTCTCTCTCTCTTTAAGGAAAAGAAAAGGAATAGAAAGTAGAGAGTGACAATTATCAGGATTTTGTTAGAGTACCGAGAAGTCACATGCATCGCTTTAACAGAAGAAATGTAAAACCCGGTACTGTCCGAGAGGTGCTAGGATCCTCAGTGATCCATCCTGCAAATGTGTCTCCCCCTTTTTATCTCAGAAACAGCAAAGCGGTGGCTCATCTGTGACGGTGGTGCTTGCCTGGCATGCGCTAGGACGCAAGTTCAAACCCCAGCACCATGTACGCAACAAAGTGTTCGAGCGAGGAAGCCCAAATGAAAAACTAAATAAAATTGATTCTCTCTCTCTCTCTCTCTCTCTCTCACTATCCTCTCTTTATTTAAAAAGAAAAAAAAATCCAGCAAATCCCCAAATCCCATGACATGCATTCATTTTTTTTTTTAAGAGAGAAGGACAGAGAGAGACAGACAGAATTAATTTTTATTCAGTTTTTCACATGGCTTTCATTGCTCTGACTTAATTGTGTATGTGGTGCTGGGGTTTGAACCCGTGTACTTGCACATGATGGGCAAGCACCGTAACTGACCAGCCACTGCTCCCGCCCCCATGCATTCATTTTGATGCAGCTTCTCCCAGGGCCCAAGCTACTTCTTGGCTGTAAATGCAGCATCTCCCTTCTCCACCACTGAGAGTCCTTCTGACCTTTTCCCCCAAGGAAGAATTTCTTCCTGTTTTATAATCAGGCCCATGTGACCTGGCCTCACATGGCAGGGGAAAAAAACAACCCTGTATGATTGGAGTCACAAGTCTTTGGAAAACATGAGCCCCCTCAGAAGATCAAGGGTCAGTATTTATTATCTGTCCTAAACAAAGGAAGACCATGGTAAGATTGGAGCCACATGTAAGAATCTTTAAAAAACAAATGTCTTTTAAGATGAGCAAGGACAAAATAAGTGACTTTTCTCTGTCTTTGTCATTTGTCACGTTTTATAATCTTTCTGATAAAATAAGAAATCTGTTGGAAATGCAGATGGGGAGCAGATCTAAAGAAGCATTCGTTGCGGGTTTATTTAATTAGTGGGAATTCATGTGCCTGAAAGCACAACTACACAGTGGGTCATATGCATGCATGATGGGGACCCTAGGGAGAAAACTTATATTTTACAATGTTTCCGGCTATTTTAAGTGGCTACTAGAAGCCCAGGAGTCCACTGAAGCACTGCTTTGTTTTCTGTTTTTTGTTTTTTTTTTTAGGGCTGAGGATCGAACTTGGGGGCCTTGTGCGTGCTAGGCAAGCGCTCTGCCACTGAGCTAAGTCCCCAACTTCTTAAGCACTGCTTTGTAGGACAGAGAAGAAACAGAGCTTGGGAGCTTTCTTGGGGGAAATGGTGCACCCTAAAAGGAAGGTGTATTCCAGGGGGAAATGTTAGCTGAAATCAACATACATGCAGTTCCAAAGACAGTCTTTTCTGTGTCCCACCTAGGAAGTTACTAAACATGTGAAGTATAAAAACACTGCTCCTGGGGCTGGAGAGGTGACTCAGTGGTGATAGCACTTGCCTGGCATGTGCAAGGGCGTGGGTTCGAACCCCAGTACCACATACACAACAAAGTATCAGAGCAATGAAAGCCACATGAGAAACTAAATAAAATTTATTCTCTCTCTTAAAACAAAAACACTGTTCCTAACTCAGATGACTCTCATGGATTTTAGCAGTTCTGAAGAATCCCCAGGTATGGCCTTCCTGGTCCCTGGGCCCCTTGATTCGGCCATAATTTTTCTGCTGCCGCTACTACCACTGCATTAGGATAACCAGCGAGGAGCTTTGGGGGAGGCTCAAGTCATAGCCTCTACAGATTTCTAGCACATTATTTTTTTTTGCATTTTTTATTAGATGGATATAGAGATACAATTGAGGGGGAAACATTATCAAACATTCAAGAACCAATGTGTATATACTTAGTTATCCAGGGCTAATGCCATATCATGGATGCCCAGCTTGGGTTCCCTCTGTTGCTGTTTCCCCCAGAAGAACTCCTGAGTTAAATGGATATCTCATGGAGGGCAGAGATCTCCTTCTGACATAATTCCCCCATATTCCCAACCTCCAGTCTCCTAGGAGTTCTTCCTTCAGTCTCCCCTCCCTTCCCCCTCCCTACGCCTCCAAGTATCCTACGGAGTCATTTCCCTGTTGCGTTGAGAATCATACAATTTGAAGTTATTATTAGCTTAGCCGTCTAGCATACTGCTTCCCAATGTATTCTAGCTTCCACAGATGAGAGAAACCATTCAGTCCTTGGGTCTCTGAGATTGGGTTACTTCAGTTAGCATAATTCTTTCCATCTCCATCCATTTGGCTGCAAAAGCCATAATATTGCCTTCTCTAATGGCCGAGTAGTATTCCACTGTATATAAGTACTAAAGTTTTTGTATCCACTCATTGAGTGAGGGGCATCTGGGTTGGTTTTCATAATCTAGCTATAGTAAATTGAGCTGCTATAAACATTGATGAAGCCACATCACTATAATATGCTGATTCTAAATCTTTTGGGAAAATACCCAGGAGTGGGATAGCTGGGTCATAAGGTGGATCCATCCTTAATTTTTTTGAGGATTCTCCACACTGCTTTCCATAGTGGCTGAACCAGTTTGCAGTCCCACCAGCAGTGTAGCAGTGTTCCTCTTTTCCCACAGCCCCTCCAGCATCTGTTGTTGTTAGAATTTTTCATTTTAGCCACTCTAACAGGAGTGAGGTAGAATCTCATTGAAGTTTTGATTTGCATTTCCCTTATAGCTAATGATGTGGAGCATTTTCTCATATATTTATGGGCTTTTTGGACTTCCTCTGGTGAGAAGGTTCTTTTAAGATCCGTAGCCCATTTATTGATTGGATTATTTGTGAGTTTGGAGTTTGGTTTCTTTAGTTCCTTGTATATTCTGGATATTAGCCCTCTGTCCGAGGTGTAGCAGGCAAAGGTTTTCTCCCATTCTGTAGGTTCTCTCTTGATGCTGTTGACTAGATCTTTAGCAGTCTAGCACATTATTAAAGTGACTGTAGAGTGATTCAAATATCCATTTTAATAGCAGGGACAGTTGCTTCATGCAGATGAAACTCCGACATCATCACCAACCACCTTCCTGGCTAGGAACTGAAAATGTCTCTCAGGAGCTTACCGAAGAATGGAGCTTAAAAACAGGACACTCAGGGCCCCAGAGCTGGGAAAGAAGCTTCACAGGGTAACAGGTGGCTCCTTAATTATCTGTGACCTCCTCAGCCGAGGTTGCCAGGTTGCCTTCACTCCAAATGCCCAACGTGGCCCGTAGTGAACCTTTGTGTGTTTTCTCTTTGATTTGCAAAGTGCAGTGCAGTTTTTATTTAAGGCTTTGCTTAAAGCGTGGGGTTGTCTTCTCCATCCATGTGCGTTAGCCTTCTCTCCCTTTCTTTTAAGTCTATATGATCTTTATTTCTCATTCTACCTTAAACTGGATAATCTTTTTTTTTATTAGATGGATATAGAGATACAATTGAGGGGAAAACATTATCAAACATTCAAGAACCATTGTATATATACTTAGTTATCCATGGCTAATGCCATATTGGATGCCCAGCTTGGGTTCCCCCTGTTGCTGTTTCCCCCAGAAGAACTCCTGAGTTAAATGGATATCTCGTGGAGGGCAGAGATCTCCTTCTGACATAATTCCCCCATATTCCTATTCTCCAGTCTCCTAGGAGTTCTTCCTAAACCCCCTACCGTTCCCTTCCCTATGCCTCCAAGTCTCCTAGGGAGTCATCTCCCTCTTGCATTGAGAATCATACAATTTGAAGTTATTATTAGCTTAGCCATCTAACATACTGCTTCCCAATGTATTCTAGCTTCCACAGATGAGAGAAACCATTCAGCCCTTGAGTCTCTGAGATTGGAATACTTCACTTAGCATAATTCTTTCCATCTCCATCCATTTGGCTGCAAAAGCCATAATATCATCTTCTCTAATCATTAGCCTTCTCTTAAGCCACAGAAATAATAGACATGGAATGAACTCCAAAGTGAAAGGATGCAGAATACTTTGGTGAGCATAAGTAATGACTTTCTTTTTAATGCAAAGAGAGGAGGAGAAGAATCACCCACATTCTGTTAGGAACCCATCCTCCCGGGGTACTGTTGTTGAGAGACAAGTGTCAGAACGAGCTATGGGTGCTGCCAGTCCCACACCCAGACCTTGGGTTCCAGGGAGTGCTCATGCAAACAGAGCAAAATCTCAGGCCCTGACATGAAGCGGCCCCCAGGGCTTCCCTAGGCACAAATCTGTTTGTGGTTTAATTCGTTATTATTACTTCTGCCCTAATCCTCATTGCACTCAAATTATAGCAGCTGGAGGCAATTGGAATCATATAAAACATAGATAATAAAAGTTTTAATAACAACGTTCATCTGTTTTCCAGGAAGCTTTAATTGTTGCTGTTTATTATCTGTGGTGGCAGGTACTTCACCCAGAGCTCTCCCCAGTGCCCCCTCCAGGGCATGGGCCATAAAGTTAGATTATTGACGTGTCCTAGATGGGTGCACAGTTCTGCCTTGGGCACTCCAGCAGCTGTGGCCCCAGCACTCCTGCAGCAGCCACCTCCTCCTCCCCTCCCTCTCTTCCCCTTCCTACTCTTCCTCCTCCTCCTCCTTCTTCCCTCTTCCCTTCCTCCTCCTCTTCCTTCTTCTTCTTCCCTTCCTCCTCCCTCAACTCCTCTCCTCCCTCCTCACCTCCTCCTCCCTCACCTCCTTCTCCTTGTTCTTTCTTCTTCTCCTTTTCCTCCTCCTGCCCTCCCTCTCTTCCTCCTCCTCCTCCTTATTCTTCCTTCTTCCCTTCCTCCTGTTCCTCTTCCTTCTTCTCCTCTTCCTCCTCCTCTGCCTTCTCCTTCTCCCACTCCTCCTCCTCTTCCTCTTCTCCCTCCTCCTCCTCTTTCTTCTCCTCCTCCTCCTTCTTCCCCTCCTCCTCCCCTTCCTCTTCCTCTTCATCCTCTTCCTCCCCTTCCCCCTCCTCCCCTCCCTCTTCCTGCACTTCCTCCTCCTCCTCCTCCTCTTCTTCCTCCTCTTCCCCCTCCTCCTCTTCTCTTCCACACCCTATGATCCTTTCTTTGAAGGAATGGAGAAGCACTGTAGTGGAAGGAGGGGAGAGGACACAGTGGTTGTTTTAGTAAACATGAAGCCTGGTTTGCCAAAGGGGCTGAGCTGACAGGACCACCTGGAGTGGTTATTGCACCCCCAGGTTAGTGCCCAGCACAAGGTACCTGTTTGTGAGTCTGGTCCACACCTTGCTGATCTGCTGGCAGAGGAAATGGCGCAGGGTCGTCAGCCTTCTTCACTTAGGGCATTAAGCAGCCTCCTGTTGGACCAATCGCAGATCAGGAAGCAGAGTTCTGCGCACAGGGTAAGAATCAGAACAAGCAAGCATGCGGCTTGCGTGGAAAGCTTGTGTCACATGGGAAACACGCAGGAAGAAAGAATCCCTCTTAAGTCTCCCACAGATGTCACCTATTGGCTTTTCCTTCTTGTCCTTCTCTGGGTGTGAAGTGTGAGATTTGCTTTGTGGATTTTTTAGTCACATGTGGGTGCTTTGGAGGGACGGGTTCAGCACATTGCCTTTCTCACCTGGGGACCTCATTTGTTAAGGAGCCTTGGCCTCCAGGCTGAGCTCCAGTCCTTGACCCTATGTTTAGACTCTGATCCTTACTTATTCATGAATTCATTCTTTCAGCAAATATTTAGTATGCTCCTGCCACATACAGGCACTTTGCTGTCCTCAAAAGAAAAAGCGTGAGGACCCATCATCTTCCAGCAGGGGGGCAGTCCCTTCACAAAGGTGGCAGCTCGATGACATGGTTGTGTAGAGATGCCCACCTTGTCTTTGGATGTCAGAGACATTTTCTGGAAGAAATGAGCTCAGTGAGACTGTCACCCTTATCTAATGACACAGTTATTTCAGTAATAGTCAAGGTTATTTTTTGGGAGTGAGTTACTTGGGATTTAAACCAGGGGTGCTTAACAGAGCCACAACCCCAACCCTTTTAAAAAATTTTTTGGGGGGACAGGGTCTTGCTAAATTGCTTAGGTCCTTGCTAAGTTGCTGAGGCTGGCCTCGAATTTGTAATCCTCCTGCCTCAGCCTCCCAAATTGCTGGGATTACAGGTGTGCACCACCACGCCCAGCTTAGTCAAGCTCATTTGGCTAGAAAACTGTGTGTGTGTGTGGTGTGTGTGTGTGCGTGTGTGTGTGTCCTTCTAAAATGTATCCATGTCTCTTGAATTCTTTTTTCTTTTAAAATAAAACATGAAACCTACTCTCTTAATGAATTTTTAAGTATACAATACAGTGTTGTTGAGTATAGGTACAATGCTGTATAGAAAATCCCTGGAATTTGTTCATCTCACATAACTGAAACTTGGTATATGTAATTAGTACTAATTCCCTATTTCCTCCACCCCCAGGCTCTGGGAACTACTGTTCTGTTCTTCCATGCTGTGAGTTTGACTGCTTTAGATGAGTGTGGTCATGCAGTATTTGTCTTGTGACTTATTTCACTTTGCATAATCCTTCAAGGTTCATCTGTGCTGTTGTGTATGGCAGAATGTCCTATATTTTTGTTTGAGGCTGAATAATAGTCCATCGTATGTATATACCACGTTCCTTATTCATTCATCTGTCCTCCCATCTAAAGGACAACATTGGGCAGTGAAAGTACTGACCCCTAGGCATTAAAATTATAGTAAGTAGGGCTGCAGCGGAGGCTCAGCGGTTACACACTTTCCTGGCATACGTGAGATCACAGGTTCAAACCCCAGCACCACGTACACAACGAAGTGTCAGAGCAACAAAGGCCACGTGAAAAACTAAATGAAATTGATTCTCTCTCTCTCACTCTCACTGTCCTTCTCTCTTAAAAAATTATAAGTCGATACAGTGAGCAATTCTATGCACATAAATTCAGCCAATGAGATGAAAAAAAGCCAATTCCTTGAAAGACCCTATCAAACTTGCAAAGAAGAAGTAGATAAACCAAACAGTCCTATGTCTGTTGAAGAAATCAAATCTTAATTTAAAAACTTCCCAGAAAAGAAAATTGCAAATCCAAACAGTTTTACCGGTGATTTCTACCTAACATCTGAGGAAGAAATAGCATCAGCTGCATACAATGCCAAGCAGAAATAAAGGGGGGGAGCACACCCTTCCCAACTCGTGTGATGAGGTCACTGTGGCTCTGATAAGAGAGCTGAGGACACTACCGAATACTGTAGACCAATGGCCCTCATCAATATCAGATGCAAAAATCCTTAACAAAATGTTAGCCAATTGTTCATCTCAACCAAGTGGGTCTGGGTCGTAGGAGCATTCAAAGGCAGAAGTCTGGACCCTGATGTAAACGTCACAGTGTACACAAAAAATAATTCAAAAGGGGTCATGGGCTTGAATGTAAAATGAAAACTATGAAACTTTGAGGACGAACATAGAGGAAAATCTTTGGGGCTAGGCAAAGAGTTCTTATACTTGACATCAAAGCATGATTGATAGGGAGGGGCTCAGCAGTCATGGTGCTTGCTCGGCAGACGCAAGTACGCCGGTTCAAACCCCAGCATAACATAAGTACACGCAGCAAAGTCTCGGAGCTATGAAAGCTACATGAAAAAAAACTAAATAAAATTATTTCTCTTTCTCTCTCTCACTGTCCCTCTCTCTTTAAATAAATAAATACATAAATAAAGCATGATCTATAAAAGGACAATGTGAAAATTGGATTTCATAATATTAAAATTTTTGACTTTGTAAAGCTTAAGGAGTGGGCTGGAGCAGTGGCTCAGCTGTCACGGCGCTTGCCGGGCATGCGCAAGTACACGGGTTCAAACCCCAGCACCCACGTACACAACTAAGTGTCAGAGCAACGAAAGCCATGTGAAAAACTCAATAAAAATTAGATTCTGTCTCTCTCTCTCTCACTATCCTTCTCTCTCTCTCTCTTATTTGTTAAATATGGACTTACAATTAAGGAGGAATCATTATCAAGCTGTCCTTCTCTCTTAAAAAAAACTTAAGAAGGAAAAAAACAAATTACACACTTCAAGAAAATATATGCAGACCACACATCCAGTAAAGGACTAGTATCTAAAATATAGAAATCTTCTCAAAACTCAACTGTAACCTTGGACAGAGGGCTAATATCCAGAATTTATAGGGAACTAAAGAAATTAAAATCCAAACTCACAAAAAATCCAATCGATAAATGGGCTAAAGAACTTAAAAGAAATTTCTCTCCAGTCGAAGTTCAGAAAGCCCATAAATATATGAGAAAATGCTCTACATCATTAGCTATAAGAGAAATGCAAATCAAAACTTCAATGAGA
>PVKS010009421.1:0-21329 GCA_004027875.1 Aplodontia rufa
AGAGGGATAATATCAATTTAGTTTTTCATGTGGCTTTTGTTGCTCTGACACTTCATTGTGTATGTGGTGCTGGGGTTTGAACTCACGTCCTCGAGCATGATAGGCAAGCGCCGTAACTGCTGAGCCACTGCTCCAGCTCCTGACCCTTAACTTTTTACATAAGTGGCATTAGTCTTTGCTGGTATTTCAGTAAATCTAAGACTCTGAATTAAGATTCTAAAGATAGATGGCTAACACTTTCCACGGCCAACACTTAAAACAGAATGAGGGAATACTGTATTAGAAAAACTTATCTAATGATTGTAATTTGCTACTTCCTCTAAAAAGTCTAATTACTTTTTGACTTATCAGTATCATGGCAGAGGAGACCGTTTTTACAAGTAAGGTGTGGGGTTTTTGACTGGGTGACTCCATGACCTTGTGTATCTTCATCCAGGTTCTCTCTCCATTCTTACTCAAAATGGTCACTAAATTCTGCTCTGTCCAGGGGGTCCACCCAGCTCAAACCACACCCTCATATTTCCTGTCTGTGCTACACAAAGGGCAGAGAACTTAACTAGGTTTCACTGCTTTCAGTTTTATTCCATCAATCCAGCCCACAGAAAGTCTTCCCCTAATCTAAACCGCTTCTAGCACTTGATGACACTGCCTCAGAGGTACAGGGGCTCTTCCTTCTCCAAGGGAACTGGGCTCCTTCTCCTGATGATACTTATGCCCTCCATGGGTTTCCCATCCCAACTGTCCACAGTCTTCCTCCTTCCTTCTCCACCCTCTGGGGAGCTCTTGGCACCATGTACCAGATGTATTCCCTGCATTTTAAAAAGAACTCGATACTTAACACCATTCCTTTCCGGAATGTCTTTACAAGTCCTCTACCCAAATCCCACCTTTCCTCCAAGCTCTCTCCCATGAGGCCTTTCTAAAGAATGTCTCCTTCCGTATTTGTACTGTTAAGTCAGACCCTACTTGTTTGTGCATCCTTGTTACCGAAAGCATCATTTTTTAAAAAAAGTGCCACAGGACACACAGCACAGAACAGGCAGGGTCACTGAATAGCACACACCTATTTATGCAACCAATTTCTTCATGCCATCAAGCAATATACTGCAAATTCTGGACGAGACCCACAGCAAGAAATACATTTTAATCAATATAAACATACATTTATGCATTTATGTTCACATATACACATGGAACTGAAACAGTTTCATAAAATAATGCTTTGCTACATGCAATGTAACTGTACTTTTAAATACATTTTTTGGATAACAGCATGTTAGGAAATCATAATTTGTTAGTAATTTTAATTTTACTATGTAAAACATTCCTTATTTGCAGACACACATCAGAAGCACAGTGCCCTGATGTCTGTATGTAACTACATGTGATACAGACTACACACACCGGAGACCCAAGATCTGTACTGCTGAATACGGATAAGGTAGATGAGCATCCGCTGTGTTGCTCCTTCTGTTTTTCTGTATAAAAACAAGATGATACTTGTTACTCACTGAATCTATATCATGACTAATGAATGGGTTTCAATTGTTTGAAAATACTGCTTTATAATTAGGAAAAGGATAAGCCTGTTGTTTCTGTTTGCTAACTATATCTAAGGAGACTCTAAGATTTTGAAGAATGTTCTGTGGTTACTCCTTGGCCAGCGGGTCAATAAAGGATTTAATTTTCCATTGCTACGAGTCCACTAAGCTTTTCTTCAAAATTCTTTCTATGATCCATTACTACCTTGGTTGGAAGGTGTAATATTAAGGATTAGTTTTTCACTTGTGGAGATCACAGAAACAGAATTTACCTAAGACTCACTGTTCCTAAGAAGAATTCTTGTGGTTTTCATCAGAACCACTTCTGGGAACACCACAAGTTCAAGACAATGCCTGGAAACTGAAAACGCTGTAAAAACACCCACTGGTGAAACTCTCCCCTCTTCCTCCTACAAGGATTGGTTTTAATAGAAGACTAAGTTCCATGAACAGAGTCTGTGACCCCTCAATGAGATGACAACTAAGTAGGAAGTGTTCCAGGCGACTAAACGGAATTTCCAGGTACTGAAATTTTAAGTCTTGCTGATCTTTAACTTCTAAATGCCCAGGACTGTGTTCCTGTTGACCAGGATCATCCAGAGGCTCAAGCTGGTGCTGTGACACAGAACAGGGACCTTAGGAAGACACCTGAACCAGACTGAGCAGGGGACCTACATTTTGGTTGATTCTCCAGATCCTAGGTCCCTCATTTGGGAAAACAAGGTGGCTGGACTCTGTGACCTGCAAGGCTCTTGTGGTTCTTTCTCACACTCAATAATCCTGTCACTGCTAGGTCTGGCAACCCCTACACAAAATGCCAATGGTTTTGTTATTATCAGCACATGCCAATGACACACATAGACTATTTACCCTCCTTTAAAATGAATTTTACCAAAATAAAAATTATGCAAACAGTAGTTGAAAACCATATGCAGCAAGTAAGAGGACCAAACAATACACCCATGACACAGATGCACATCATGTATTCAATACTTCAAAACGAAGCCACACACAAAAATGTACACAAAACATGATTATGCCAGGCATGGTAATCCCAGTGTCTCAGGAGGCTGAGGCTGGAGCATCACAAGTTCAAGGCCAGCCTTAGCAACTAATTGAGGTCCTAAGCAATTTAACCAAAAAACAAACAACAAAAACAAAAAGGGGGTGGTGAGGGGGACATCCCTAGGTTAAATCCCCTGTACACAACAACAACAACAACAACAGCAACAACAGCACGTCACCCTTGCAGGGCAGTGAAAACAATGCACCAGACCAGAAGGTGGCAGCAGGGAGCACTGGGCACTACCAAGAGCGATGGAGATGGTAGCCACCCAGTGCCTACAAAGGTGAAAGGCACGCAGTTTACTACAAGCTACATCTCAAAACGTATAATATGAAATGCAGAAACTCTTACAGCATGAAAATGTAAGAGCTGTCAAAATTATTACTTTATAGTACCTATAACATTGCAGGTGCTCAATGAACAAATATTAATGTACAGTATTGTTCAATTCTAGCAGGAAAAGAACTTGAATTTCATTAGTCTGTCAATTTTGCTGCATTTTGTCAGCTTAAACATTTTCAGTTTCCAAAACATTCACGACATCACCTCATAAATATTTATTTTCAGTACCAGAACACAAAAGAGCCAACTGGAATGGAGTGGAGATCTGTATGGAATATTAGCGAGATACTAATATCTGTGGTGTAACTCGATGCATCAAATTTAGACACAGAAATATTTAATTTTAAATTCTGCAAAATAGAGCAAAATCCTGAATACTATGTGGATGCAGACTGCTACTGCCTTGGTTCACTGGATAATAGTTACTTAGAAAGCCAATGTTTCCCAAAGAGGCCAAATTTAACTAAAAGTACATAAAGTACAATTACGGCTTACTTGCTTACTCAGACCAAATTGCTTCTATGATAGCTGACAGAATTAACTCAGGTTCCAAACTGGGCCCACTGGAATACAGAATTTCTACTAGGAAAATGTTCTGGATATCTTTTGTGAGCCATCCAGGGTGCTTAAAGAAAAAAAAAGTGGACTCAGAAAGAAAGATATGAGAAATCCAGCCCTAGGCTGTTCACTGTATGGGCAGAGACATCAGAACTACATGTACACAGAAACACGGAGCCAGGCACAGCAGTGTACACTGTAGTCCCAGCTACTTGGGAGACTGAGGCAGGAGCATCACAAGTCCTGGGCAACTGAACAAGGCCTTGTCTCAAGAGTTTAAAAAAGAGGGGGAAGGTGCCCTGGAGCAGTGACTCAGTGGTTGGAGTACTTGCCTGGCACACATGAGGACCCAGGTTTGAACCCCAGTACCACATACATAACCAAGTGTCGGAGAAACAAAAACCAGCTGAAAAACTAAACACTGATTCGCTCTTTCTCATTCTTGAGGGGGAAAAAAAAGGAAAAAAAAAAAGTCTGGGGCTGTACCTCAGTTGCCCTGGAATTAATCCTAAGTACTGCCAAAGAGCAAGAAAAGAAAAAAAAAAAAGGGTCAATGGAGTAAGTACCATAAGGAATAAAGGGAAAGAAACAAGTACACAGGGCATCAGGGAGAAGGCTTCTTGGAGGGAGATACTTGACCCAGACACAGAGGAAGAAGCTCAAGAACCCACGGAGAGAGCTTAGCAAGGAGCACAACATTCCTGCAGAATCAACAGGTAGATGAGATGCTTGGGAAAATGGAAGCTGCTTGGGGTGTCTAAAATTGAGAATCACTGAAGTCAGGGCACGAAGGACGGGGCAAAAAAGACATGCAGGGCAAATATGTCTAAAATTAGGAGGAAGGGGACAGTGAGGACTGCAGACAGCCTGCAGCAGACTCTGTGGACCATGTTACAATTGACACTGAACAGTGAAAATAAAGATGAGAAACGGAGAAGTAGAAACATTATTATTAAAAAAAAAAACCTTAAAGTCTTATCTTAAATATAGGCCATTAAAAAAAATTTTTTTTGAGACAGGGGTCTCACTACATTGCCCAGGTTGGTTTCTAACTCCTAGGCTCAAGAGATTATCCTGCCTCAGCCTCCCAAGTAGCTGGGACTATAGATGAGTGATACTGTGCCCAGTGCAACCATTTAAATTCTTACTGATTTTGTAAAAATGGAGAGACTTGGCTATACTGTATTTAGGGTTTCAGATTTGGTTCTGTGCTGAGCACAGCTGCAGGAGGATGATTCACAAATGTATTCATGTGATTTGGTCAACACACTCCAGTACATTCATAATCCACCGCATACCAATAGTACGTTAGTCTCTGCCTGGGATGCCGAGATCAGGTAAATTGACATACTATTAGAAAAACACATGCAACATCATTTGAAGCTAAGAGAACTGAGTTTTCAATTTAAGAGAATACTATCAATCACATGATGAAAACCCAGGCATTTTGTATCTTAAGTATATGACTGGTATTTTATGCCATCTTCACTTATTTTTCTTTTGGGGACATAAAATACTAAACAAATTCCAACTATTATCACATCCTTGGTGATCTGTTAGGGGGCTGGACAGATTACAAAGAGTGAAGTTTCCACCTAGGATGAAAGAAAAGGGAGGAGTTAAGGATAACTTCCCTGAAAGGTGCAGGTCTGAAACGAGCAGTCCCTCAATGCATGCTGCTCATTGTATTCTTCTCCTCACTGTAAGCCACAGTCCCAGCTGAGGTTTCCAGAGTGGTCCAGCGGCAGGAAAGCACCACAGGGTACCTAACTAGGTACCATAACTCAAATTGGTTTTTTTTTTGGGGGGGTGGAGTAAAAAAGCCCAAATTGATTAATAAAAGGGGAAAAATGTGCATGTGGAGGAGGAGGGAAGGCAGTCTGGGAAAGTTTTGATATCAGATGCTTTTTCTCCTCTTTACTAGGAATTGCAATAGACCTGTACCTGGCACAGAGCCCTAATTCCTCCAGAGACCAACAGAAGTTTGAGATAGGGACACCTGCTCTGAGCTTAGTGCAGAACTGCCAGGAGTGTAAAATCACCACTTGAAAACATGTAAATTTTTATGCCCTAAGGGTAAAATCCCTTTCTTAAGAGACTTTATTCACGTTTAATTCCCTAAGACAATATGAATGATAGGATGTGTTAAATCCAGATAAGATGTAATGCTATACAACATAATCCTTTTTTGGAGATATTGTGGGAAGGGGAAGGGAGGGATAAGGGTGGGTAATTGGGGGGGCACTCCTGGGGGTAATTGTAATATGCAGAATCTGTACACATTTTATATTATTTTGTTAAAAACTTGTATGGTTGTTCAAAAATTTTTTAAAATTAATTAAAAAAAAGAAACAAAAAAATATGAATGATAGGGTTTTCTCTCTGCCCTGGGAAAGCTCCAAGGGCTACTGTACAAAATAGTATCTACAATTTGGTGCAATCCATTAATTTGACTCAGTACACCTAATTTATTCAGCATTCCAAAATATCAAAAAGACTATCTTTTCGAGATTCACCAACAGCCCAACTTTGTGCAGCCAAAGATAATGTCCTGAACTTGATGGAACTAAAATTTCTTTGACATCTACACTTTGATGTCTCTGGTGTCATTCACTGCTTTAGAAGTTGGTATGACTGTTTTATTATTAAGGCCATTGTAAATATATCTGTAAATACCATAATCCCTGTACCTGAAACACTCAGCTGGGTTGATTTCATCTTGAATAAATTATGCAGCCAACCATCAATGAATATATATTTCATATTATAACACTGACTCCAATTGTTCAGTCATCAGAAGCAAGGGTATGTTTATTAAGGGGCACAGCCTTTGAAGGACCTAAACCACATAAACAGAGGGGAAGGTGCAAGCATAATGAGGCAAGAATTAAATGACAAACACTTTTGGGTACAGTCATTAAGCATCCTTTCGTCAAAAGCTTCAATGAACTGAACTGTTCTTGTCCCAACCTAGAACATAATTATCTCAAAGTGTTACAAATCTACTCTGAATTTCACATTACAAGACTGACAGTCATTCAGTTGTTAGGATTCACTGCATTCTCCCCTCTCTCTCCTGCCTCCAATATTCACAAGTTCTCTCGTCTTTCTCAATATTCTAATGTCTGACCTTTCTTTTCTCTTGAGCATCTGACACCTGCCTGGCCAAGTTGTTAAAAATTCTGTACATCTGGATCATTGCAACAGCCTTCTCACCCCTCTGCGTCCAGGCTGCCCTTCTCGGCTGTCACACAGACTGAATGTAGGATGCGGATGAAACTTCTCAAGCTGGAAGTCCAGATGCTCCATGTTGTGACCCAATCTGTCTCTGTGCAGATTCTGTACTTGGCCCTCTTTCCTAGACCCACTGGCCTGACCAGGTGAGCCTGGTCCAGATGAGGCATAGCAGTCCAGGTCCCTTGGACACAAATCCCTGCCCCGCCCCACTGCTGCCCTCAGGCATAGTGCTTACCACTCCTCACCCTCCACCATCTACTGGGTGCCTGCTATACGCCCATCAGCGTGATAGATGTTTGACATATTTTGTATCTAGTTTTCACCTCAATTATGCAAATAATGTTTAGTGTATCAAAGAAATTAAGGAACTTGCCAAGGTGGCAAATTAGGGACTGATGGAGCCAGAGTTGGAGTCCAGGTCTGATTCCACAGCCTCAGGTTTCCTGGGATGCCATTCCCAAACCTCCACTTACTAAATTCTCAGGGGTCCTTCAGCTTCTGGCTCAATTTAACCTCTTCTACACAAAGTCAGATCTGATCGCTGCCGATCTAGTAATCAGTCTCACTCAGAGCTCCTGCAGCTAAATCCTTGGCTACCTCAGGTTACTATTTTCTTTTCTTTTCTTTTTTTTTTTTTTTTTTTTTTTTTTTTTTTTTTTTTTGGCAGTCTCAGAGCCTCATATTGTCTCCTGAAAACAGTAGGTATTTAATTGTCTTTGTGAGTTATTTGCTACTTTAATATTATTTCCCATGGGCAAAATTCCTTATCAGATAGGCTGATTTCAGTAAATGAACAAACGAAGATTCAACAGCAAGGGCATTTATTGCAATCTTATAAACTATGATCAGCAAACAGGGCTAATGTGGAGGCTTAAAAATACTAAAGACCTAAGTGTTTTCCTTTGTTTTTACTTCACTATCTTTGGAACATTTTATTTGTTCCCTGTGGAGGCAAAAGTTCCAGGAATCATAAGTAGAAAATCCTGGCTATAGATGAGGATGCTTTTCTTTACTTCATTAGGGAGGAAAACATTCTCCAGAAACTCCTCAGTAGATTTCCCCTGGGGTCCTTTTGACCAGCACTGAGTCACATGTCCATGCCTCAGGTGCAGTAGTGACTGGGGAACAGAATCGAACAGTCCCAGCCTCTACTGCAAGAACAGGCTGTGCCAGCCAGGCAGAAAGTGGCATTTGGACCGGTGACCCGCTATACTTGCGTTTTTGCAGATAGGTCCACACAATGATAGGTCTGCATCAGGAAACCTTCCATGTCCAAACAGATGGAACATCACAAGAAAGGTCTGCTAACGAGGTTATAACTTATAAGGAAGAATCCAGGTGCCATAGGGTATGTCTGCACTAAAGGCAGGAGACAAGGGAACCAGAACTCTTGAGTCTTCGGCCACTAAGTTGTAAATACATTCCTTTTCTTCAAATTTTGGGTTAAATAATCAGTCTCCCTCTACCATCATGACCATCACAAGGAAAAAAGGGCAAGGAAGAAAAAACTCTAGCCCTTCTGAATGCCCAAATAGTTGTTAAAACAGACAACTCCAAGACATTTAAAGAACAGAACTGGAGATGGAACATGCGTCTTGCCTCTTTCTTCAGTTCTCTGCTGCTTCTAACATGATAGTCTGCCACCATCAAAACCATCTGCTTCCAATCCTGGAAACAGCACAGGCAGCTGTCAATAGTGAGCTGCTTACAAACTCTAGTACACTGGAAAATAATGCAGCCACCAAAATGGAAATGGACCTGAACGGGCCGCCACGGACGCTGTCCAGGCCAACCCAGCGAGAGGAGCAAGGTGCGGAGCTGTGCACACACTGCACACTGACCAGTGCACTGAGAGGTGCGCTCTCTGTACTCCATCTGCATGGAGGTCTCTCGAAGGATATCCTAATTGTGGATGGTAGCTACCTATAGGGAGCAGAACTGGAAATCTGGGGACAGTATACACATTTTGTTTCACATTATTTTTGATACAATGTGTTTTTTACTCACCTTTTCATATTTTTAAGCAAAGTCCCCAAAGCCTGCATCTTCAGAGTGAGGCTAATATACAGATATTGAAAACTGTACTTGCACATGCATGGGTCTTCCTTGACTGCTCTAAGGACCTATGATTTTACTAGCAGCATATTAACTGGCCTACCGGAGAGCAGGAATTTTTGTAACTACACACTAACTTAATGATTTTGCTTATGTGATTACTATTAGAAAAGTAACTCCCTACTGAAAAGAGGGATTTCAAATCCAGTTTCCTAAGAAAGTAAAACCACACCTTAAAAGGTGGGTCTGAAAGCTTTTATAAAACAAAGCCAACTCATAAATATAAGTTTTCAAGTGAAAGCCACATAAAAAACACTGTTCACTAATATTACATCCTTCTTACAGAGTTCTTCATGAAACATCATCTTCTCAGGGGACCGATGCTACTGAAACCCTTCTGCTGAGATCTAGCTAGGTTTCCCAGCATCCATAGCCTTGAATCTGTGCTGCACAGGCGAGGGTGTTTCTATACAGAACATCCAGAGAAGCACACCAGGTGGTGTGAGACGGGCGCAGACAGGTGCTGCAGATGATGTCTGTCACCACCACCAAGGACTGAGGGTATGTGCGAGTCCTGTGAGATTACTCCCATCACCCAGCAGCATCATGGCTGCCTGCACCATAGCACAACATATCGCTCACTTCTTCGTGGTAATGCTGGTGTAAACAAACCTACTATGCTGCCACTCGTTCCCAGTACAGCACATACACATACATATAGTACATAATATCTGATAACAAAGGACTGTTATTGGCTTATGTATTTTAATACCTCTGTGTGTGTGTATGGCACTGGGAACTGAACCCAAGGCCTCATACATTAGCCAAGCACTCTACCACTGAGCTACACCCCCAGCCCTTTATTTTTTATTTTATTCTGAGATACAATTTTGCTAAGTTGCCTAAGCTGGCTTCAAACTTGTGATGCTCCTGCTTCAGTCTGAGTAACTGGGATTACAGATATTCACCACCACAATGGGTTGCATTTACTATACTTTCTATCATTATCTCCTCCTATCATTTAAAAAAATTAACTATAAAACAGCCCCATGCAGGTCCTTCAGGAGGGACTCCAGAAGAAGGCACTGTGCTCACAGGAGAGCTCAGCTCCATGTGTGTTCCTACCCCTGAAGACTCCCAGTGGGACAGGTATGGAGGTGGAAGACGGGGATGCTGATGATCCTGGCCCAGCAAAGGTCTAGGATAATTTGCATTTGCGTCTTAGTTTTTAACAAAAAAGCTTAAAGAAAGCTAAAGATGAATAATTTTAAAATAGAAGAAAGCCTATAAAATAAGGATATAAAGAAAACATTTTTGTTCAGCTACACAATGTCGTTTAAGCTGTCACTACAAAAGTCAACCAAAAATTTTACAAAGTAAAAAACTTATAGTCATATAAGGTTAATTTATTATTGAAGAAAATATTTTGTATAAATTCAGCATTGCCCAAGTGTATAGCGCTGTCCTGGACCGTCTCACGGCCTTACTCACCCACCGCAGCTCCCAGGCCTGCAAGCCTCACTCATGCGAAGTGTTCCACACAAGTGTACCCTTTTTACCTTCTACAGGTGTCTTTGCTGTATCTTTTCCAGGTTTATGTATATTTAGATATACAGATACTACTGCGTTACAACTGCCTACAGCACTCAGTATAGTAATGCGTTCCACGTTCCGTAGGTCCGCAGCTGAGGAGCAGCAGGATACGGCGGGGTGTGCAGCGGGAGGTACCACCTATGTCTGTATACACTATAACGGTCACACCATGATGAAATCACCTGTAAAGCATTTCTCAGAACATATCCCCCAGAACAGATCCCATCATTAAATACATGTGACTGTATATATCCATGAAGAGTGACAGAGTTCATCTAGGGACTGTTTGCTTATGGCTCATGTGACTCCCTAGGGCTTGATTGCTTTATTTGTGATTTCTAGGTGTTAATGTTTGGTCTTGTCTTTCAAAAATAGTTTCTGTAACAACAACTACAAAGAGCAATAAAGCCATATCCTTAAGGCTGTAGCGGTGGCTTGGTGGTTATGGCGCTTACCTGGCATGTGCAAGTACACGGGTTCAAACCCCAGCACCCACGCACACAACTAAGTATCAAAGCAACGAAAGCCAAGTGAAAAACTCAATAAAAATTGATTCTCTCTCTCTCTCTCTCTGTGTCTTTCTCTCTTAAAAAAAAAAAAAGGTTGAAGGTAATTTCTCAGAAGTCAGAATAGAACTACTTTCACTAAAAAACATGGTTCTAGAACTTAAAATAAAGCAAAGCTAAATATAAAAATATTACAAGATATATTTGAAATGTTTACATTTAAGTTTTTGGTTTTTTTTTTTTTTTTTTTTTTTTTTTGTAACAGGGATTGAACCCAGGGGCACTTAACCACTGTGAGGCATCTCCAGCCCTTTCTATATTTTTTCGAGACAGGGTCTCATTAAATTGCTTAGGGCCTTGCTGATTTGCTGAGGCTGGCTTTGAACTTGCGATCCTCCTGCCTTAGCCTCCAGAGTCGCTGGGATTACAGGCATGCATCATCTATCTCATTTAAGTAATTCTTAAAATATTAAAAACTGTTTGGTAGTTGAATATGTACATATCCTACAGACCCATAAATCCCATTCCCAGGTTAGAAGAGTACATTAAAAATATTCACAGCAACACTGTTCACACAAGAAAACCACAGCAACAACCAAACACAACCCATAAATAACCCAAAGGCCTATGGGCAAAAGAATGGACATGTGTATATTCAATGTATTTGAGCAGAAGAATGACAGGAAATCAGAGCTATAAAAATTTAGGTGAGTAAATCACAAAAGAAGCAAGTTAAAAAAGAACACATTTGTAATGAAGTCCACTTTATAAAACTTAAATGCAGATAGATTCTTGCCTAGGTAAAATGATGGGAGAAAAAGGGAATAATTAACATGACTCTTAAGACAGATGATCTCTGTGGCTGAAGTGTGGCTTGGTGGTTATGAGCTTGCCTGGCATGCGCAAGGATAGGGTTTGAACCTATTATACTGTGAAACAAACTAAATGCATGTGTGTGCATTGCGCATCTATATATCTGTCTTTAAGCTATAGAATGAGTAACATCTCAATCCTACTGCTCTATCTCTGCCTCTATCTTAACTCTGGGTAATAATATCAAAATCTAAAATGTGACCTGGACTCAAAGGCCCTTAGGCCACCCCCTGTAATAGGTACTATCTTCCTGGATCATTTTTCTCATTGGGTCACACCCAGGAATGTGGAGGAGACAGTCAGGAGAAAGTCCCACACTTCCCCCCACCCCCAGGTCATGGGTTGATCCCCTATCAGCAAAACAGAAGGAGTGTGAGCAGGAGGGCCAGCCAGCACTGGGGGTGCTTCCCCAGAACGGGCAGCCCACCAGTGGCTGCCTCATGAGCCTGCCTGCCTCGTTGCAGACAGACTGGCACAGCAGGCAGCTATGCTTATTTTATAAGCACCACTCAAGGAGTTTGGGCAGGAATTTCCCTTTCATTCCAACTCAAACATACATGACTAGCTCTGTCAGCTGCGGCACTCACCATGCTATAAGGACATGGCTTGCAGTTTCTAAAGACCTAGCACAGATATCAACAATGGGGGAGGGAACTTCAGTTAAATGTATTCAAATATTTCAATGACTAAGGAACGAAAACTTATATTTATTTTGTACAATATACAAAAGTCTTCCATGACATACACAAACACACAGCCACAAATTGAATTTATATTTCCCATGAGATCAGCAGATCCCAGGGGACAGAATTCACATGAAATGGGGCTTTCACCACTGCAGGAGCCCCACATCCCCACTGTGGGGTGTTTCTTGGTCAGCCAGGGGTACCCTGGATCACTACACTTCCCCTACAGCTGCTTCCTATCCCCACCCAGAGCTCAGCACCCACCACATCCTTCTTCTCCTGGTGGCTAAGGGCAGTCAATAGTCATCTAGTCAGTTTTATGGAAGCTCAATTTTTCAGAGAAGGGGGGTATGGGGTGTGGCAGGGGCTTGGGGGGTGTTTCTCAAAGATGCTGCTTGTGGAAGGACCAGATGTTAAAAGTACAAAGTTAGATTCCGACTCAGAGCCTGTTAGACCCAGAATTACTTTCCAGCCTTTGGAAGGAAAACTGGTTCTTTGCCAGCCAGTACAGCCTGCACACTCAAACCCAGATATTTGTCCATCTCTTAAATCACTCATGTTGGATTTACATTTTTTAAAGGACCAAACAATAAAGAGTTTGGAGGTTCATTAGGAGTTTAGGCAGTTTAAATACCTAGAAACCCACAGAAAAATTAAGGATGGATTTGGGCAAGCACAAAGATAACTATTAAGAATACAAAAATAATTGTATTTCTTTTAAGCATCTCACAGGATATTACCACAAAGCTCCACAACACGTATTTACATGCTCTGGCTGAAGTGGGAGGCAGTGAAGAGACTTACCAAATGTCACACAACAAAACAGGAGCAGACCAGGAACAGCAGCCAGCTCACCTTCCTGCCCAAGAGGCAACTGAGTATGCAGGGCAAGCAGGCTGGATATTCTAAACACCTACCGGTGACTCACCCTGGACTTTGGAGATACTGCTCACATTATCTCTGGGCATTCCTGTGTTTGTCCCGGAGAAACTCCACGCCCTGCACTGTGCGCAACACAACTGCCGCAATAATGCCCTGCATTCAGCATACTGCTGCACAAACGGGCTCTTTGTGCTGCTAGGAGAGGCAATCCGCACTGAATCTTTGCAGGGAGACCAACTAGAATGGAGTCTTGCCATCACACAACTCTGGGGTTGTAAGAAAACCGACATTCCACCTGGTTTTCTGGCTTACCACCAAAGAAAAGGGCTCAGTTCAATAAACCCAGGTTGGACAGAGAAAATGAAAACAGGGGAATGAGCTCAGAATGCATGAGGGTAGAGCAGGCAATGAAGTGGCCAGTTAGCGCGGAGGGAGGCAGTGAGCATCAGGAGACCCTTTCCTCTGTTGATTCTTTCAAAGACAGATGCTCCAGCGCCTCTGAGTGCCAGGCGCAGCAAGGCGTACTCGAGAGGCCAAGGGCGTGGTCAGTCCTCTCCCAGTCTAGTGCCCAGGAAGGGGAAACAATGACAGCCACTGATAAGAGTGAGGACAGGCATACTCGGTGCTGAGGGAGCACCAGGGAGGGGCTGTGGCAGGGGGTCGGGGTGGGAAGAGGTCTATCAGAAGGTGCTCTAGGTAAACAGTTCTGATCAGCCAGGGGACAGGTAAGGATTTGGAGGATATGGTTCAAAGCAAAGATGGCCAGAAAGGAAATGGTATGGCAGGCAGGGTTCAGACCTTGAACATCCCACATAAATGACACCAAGGTGTTTGGATTTCATCCAACAGACCAACTGACAGCCTGGAATTCTTGAGGTTAAGATGGAAAATGTATGTTACTGGAACCAACTGGATCTGTCGCAGCAACCCTGAGGCAAGACCTGGTGAAGGCCAGACACAGGGTGACACCAAGAAAGTACAGCATCTGAGGATGTGAAAAGGAGATAGAATCAAGAGGACCCAGTACAAGCCGAGGGTGCAGAGAAGAGGAGTGAGGAAAACCCACTTCCTCGGCACTCTTGGAGGCTGTGAGATCATCCACAAGATAGGCAAGAGGATTTGCCGGTGGAGGAGGAGTCAGCTTTGACACCTGAAGTTCTCCTGGGACATTTATGAAGAGATGTTCTGATGAGTGCTCTGAGAAAGGGGCTGAAGAGCGTGCCTGGGAGCCATCAGTAACAATGCTAGGGACAGGAACAGATTTTAGGGTCTGCCAGTCCTAATCAAATTCCAGCTCTGCCTCTTGGTAGCTACACAACCCTGGGGACAAGTAAATTAACCTTTTTAAAACTCTGATTTTATCTAAAGAAATTCCTCTTGGGATTTAATAAGATCAGAAAAGGGCCTAATGTCATTGCAGTCAGAAGATACTTAAATATTTTCTTTTCGCCCTTTTGTGATCGTATATATTGCCTCATATTATGATTTTAGTTCTTAACCTGCGCAGCAGATTGCAAGCTTTCCTGTAGTCACTCATCTTTAAATCCCTTTCACCTTCCTCATATGCACAGATTCTCAAATATTTGAATTGCCACAAGACATATGAAAAACTCAGACCAGAATGGTCCAGGGGACCAGGAGCGTCCTGCCCTTGACATTAAATAGCTAATGCAAAGATCTCAAAATTGCTATGTGGCTTCAGTGGTATTGATTTAACTCTCTGTGGGGCGTTAGAGGCGGGAAAGGGCAATGGCGTTTGGAAAAGCGAGTTTTGTCAGTCTAATAAAGCCTAGTCAAAGCCACAGAAGTTTATTCTGTGTAGAAGTATACTGTAATATTTAAGAGGAAGTGTCTACTGAAGTTAATATTGTTTAGCCTCTGTCCTCTGGCTCAGTTCAAAAAAGGATCTAAAATAATGTTACATAACAAACACTAGCAAACAGGTCTTTCCTTAAACCAAATATTAAGTCAACAGTACACTTTGTACATAAGAAATACATACTTGGGCAGAGGTGCAGTGGGGACTGGTCTAATTTGGCTTATTTTATTTATAACTCTTAAAATGAACATTTTAAAACTATAGATGGTCACTCACTTATATAGTTTGACTACAGCTTTTGACATTATGATGGCGTGAAAACAATCTGCAATCAGTAGAAACTGTATTTCAGATCTGGATCTTTTCCCAGGCTAGTGACATGTGGCACAACACTCATGTGATGCTGGGCAGTGGTAGCAAGCCACAGCTCCCAGAAGCCACTCTGCCCAGGGGAAACCACCAGTACCCTACAGTGAGCTGCACTAACTGGAAATTTGGTAGTTGGGTGTGTTAAAGGCATTTTCAATTGAGGATACCTCCAACTTAGGATGGGTGTATCAGGATGAAAGCCTAGTATAAGTCACGGAACAGCTATTCAAGAAAGTTTAAGAGCCAATCTATCAGTGTCCTACATGATTCAACTCCACACAGCCAGGTTTGTGCATTTTTCTTCTGGTTTTTGTCTTCAAATTTGGGCTCCAATTTGTCCTACCTATTTTTATGTCTGCTTTACTAGTCTGAACATATCTTGGACACGGATATTTTATTTCATCTCTAACTTACTTGCTAAAATGCATGCACGATTACTCCCTTCCTTCCTTCCTGATCCTTCCCTAGCAGCTTCATAAATTCACATTGTTTCACCTGTAACCCAATTCAGCATATCTCAGTCATAAACCTCAAAAAAAAATCCACCCAAGGATCTAATAGGAAATCACTGACAATTGCCTCTAAGGTCCTAGTTGTTTGGCTCATACAACTATTTTGCTTCGATGTGGAGAATAACTCAATTTGCAACTTATAGTCTTTAGGACTTCTCATGTTCCTGGCTATCCTCAACCTGGCCACATGTGATGTGGCTCAGACATGCTCAGTGTGAGAGAGCACTTTAGTCCCTAAGCACCCAGGAAGAATGTGCCTTTCCTCTCACATACATGGTCCTAACCTGAGGTCTTTGCTGTTCCCAGACTGTTCTGGACTCTGAATGGCTCCCCTTGAACTCACAATATACCTGTCTATCTTAACCAACCTGGATGATTTTTTTTTTTTTAAGAAACAGGGAAAGAGTAAGGGAGAAAATATCAATTTTATTTATTTTTTTCATCTGGCCTTTGTTTCTCTGACACTTAGTTGTGTATACGGTGCTGGGATTTGAACTTGAGTTCTCATGCATGCCAGGCAAGCGTTCCAGCCACTAAGATTTTGATATCTCCCTGACATGCTATCTTTCCATTCTTCCCTACCTTCAAAAGTCCCAAACTTCCCAGATTTGAGTAACAAACTTTTTTGTGTCCATAAAACACTGGTCTCTTCTGTTGCCAACAGGGGACAAAATGAAGGCAGATGAGTGGTCAGATTAGATGGCATCTGCCACTGAGCCAGCAACATCTTCACGAGACCTGGTTCCTGGTCTGTGTTAGTTATCCCTTGGACACCAAGGAGATATATGCAGCCTAATTGACAGGCTACTGAGATTAATTCTTCAACTTAAACATTACTTTGAAACACACATTTAACAGAAACACACACACACACCTTTTGAGGGTGATAAACCATGACTCATATTAAAGGTGAATGAAGAGCATCTCATTACTCAAATGCTGCACCCAAATCTTCCCTACGGCTTCTAGAAAAGGATCTGGTCATTTCTGGGAAACAGTCTGGCATAATTTAGAGCACAATATTCCCACTAATCATACTATACTCTGGGGCATTCCTACTTTCATTAGAACCCAGTTTAGGTATGACTTTCTTCAGAACCAAGTCTAGAATGTGTGTGACCTCTGTGACCTCCAAGACTCTCCTTACAAACTCAGAGTTCATTACTTGCTCTAAGTTGTTATCCACCTTCTTCTCCCTTTGAACTTTTAAAATATCTTTTAAATTCCTCTCTTTCTCACATGTAGCCCATTTAATTCCTTTAGCCAGAGGTCCTTACGTGGGTCTCAGGTCTCATGTAAGCAGACAGGGATAGGTAGTTACTACCTACCTGCTCCATCAGTGTCAGCTGAGCCAGGGAAGCAGTCAGAAAGTGGAAGGTCTCCCCAGCACACTGGAGCAAGCTTTGGGAGGACAATGTGTCTGTATCTATCCATTATTTAACAGACCCAACAATTCTGTTTTAGAAATTTTTCCATACATGGGGGATGTGGGCTATACAGCTCAGTGGGAGAGTGATGGCTTAGTGTTTGCAAGATTCGGGTTCAAGCCTTGGCACTGCATTAAATTAAAAAAAAAGGAAAAAGGAGAAAGAAAAAAAAATACCCATATGTGGTTACAGGGGATTTTTTTATGCACCAAGATTTAAAGTACAGCATTACAAAGCAAAACAAACACAGGGGAAAAACTCCCTTGGGGGAACCTAAACATACATATATTAATAGAGGACTGGTTAAAAAACGGTAGAAACATACATTATAAAAATCTGGAAAGAATTTTGTTTCCCACTTTAAATCCTTTAGTACTGTAGGATTTTTTCCTCTATGAACTAGCATTTTTAAATTTAAAATAGAAAAAAGTGAATATTCATAATTTAGATTTATGCAGATTATCCATTAAACACTTCATTTAACAATGTTATTTCAACTTTGTTAAATAGGAAAAAGAAAAACTAGGCACAAATAGAAACTCTGTAGAACAGATAACACATTGAAATGCATTCACCTCAGCAGTTAACAATTAATCATTAAACTTAGATTCTCTGAAGATTAGGGTTTTCTCTAGGATTTTATCCACAGAGCCAAAATCCTAGATCCTTCTATCATCTGAGGGGCTACATTTAGCCATCTCCCTTGTGTTGAACATGTGTGTCTAGACTTAAAAATTTGTTTTTCTCATGAGATTGGGGTGGAGTAGGTTTTTAAAGTTTTACCTTAAATCTTAAGAAGAAAAACTCCCCTCCTCATCCCTAAAGGTTTAAAAAAAAAAAAAAAAGATTTGTGCCCAGGCCCTGTGTAGGAGATACTGAATCTTTGGGTCTAGAATCCAACCTATGTATTTTTAAACAAGCTCTCCAGGTTAACTGATGTCACCGGCAGAGCCTCTTGCACACCAGAAGTAACCATGCTTAGCAAACCCTGTCCTGTTCAAGAAACAACAGCACACAGGGCACCCAATGAACGAAGGTACTCACCAACATACCTCCCCGTGATTTAAAGCGTTTGCTTTCCAGTCACAGATGTGGGGTTCAGAGCCAGCCCTGGGGGACAAACCTACAGTTCTCCCTTCAGTGTACTCTTCTGGCTTATTAGAGGAAGCTAGGGAGGCAGGGCGTGGGAAAGGTGTCTTTGGGGCTGAAAGAGTTTGGACAGTGGGGACCAGTGAGGCTTCCTTCACACCTCCCAGCTGAGACCAACATGGGAATCTGTGTTTGACAGTCTCCCTTTTCCAACTCCACCCCATTGTGAGGCCCAGCTCAAATGTGAAACCATTGATCTCGGGTGCCTCCTATCCTTGCCCCACCCTAGGCCTAGTGACTCAGAATCTCTAATAAAGATTCTATGTCTCACACCAGAGCCCCAGGTTATTCTTATAAACAGGGAAGTCTGGGAAATACCAATTCAGGTCAAACTTCTTATTTTAAGATAAGGAAATGTAGGCCTACAGAGTTAGGTGATTTCCCCAAGGATTTATAACGATTAACCAAAGCTGGAAGACCTAAAACATGGTGAGCTAATTCTTTCTTCTTAGACCAATACTGCTAGTTGTTTATTTAATCGTGAGAGCCAGAGCACCTGTAAAGTTTCTGATTCAACATGATGAGGCCATAAATAAGCGACTAACCAAGTCTGAGCACAGGGCACAAGTCAGAACGTGCCACTGGTTATAGGATAATTGACACAGTGACGCTAATACCAACCTGCCCTGAGTTCTTACACTTTCAGTGTGAGGAGAAATATGTAACTGCACTCTAACAGAGAGCAATCCCAGCTGCACACAAGCACAACAGGTGAAGCACAAACACAGGATGATGCAAAGTCCTCCTCACTTGTTGGTCAGCTATTGTATCTTCAGGAAAGAACTCTAATCAAACCTCACACCAGATCTAGCAACAGCCAGCACCGTGTGGGGGAGACAAACGAGGGTGGCTCCTACAGAGAGGCCATGCCCATGCCCTGGAGCCAGCATCTCTAAACCAGGAAGGAAACAACATCCTCCACCCTAGCTTGGAAAGCACACAGAGAGCTTTGACTCAGGAAGAGCTCAATCCAGTGATAATTGTCTCTAATTGCCCCTCCCACATGGTCTCACAATTTACAGCTGTAATCAGATTCACAAAGGATGTGCAGTATTTTATACCTTTAAAAATCAGAATTCTCTCCCCTTAGGTTAATATTACTGTTTTGATTTTAAGTATACACCAAGATATAAAAAAGGATGGATGAATGAATAAAAGCAAAGATGAAAACAGATTTTTTAAAAAAGAAATAGCACTGATCCCTATGACCTTAATGATAACCCAGTGGGATTCAAATTTGTAATGGAGACTGAGGCCAACTGGGAAAATCTTTCCTTTCCAGGGCACACGGCCCAAAAACTACATGCATCTGGTCGGACATTTTCCACACTCTGATTTTTATCTTTCCTGGCATGCTTGACTCTCCTTTAATAAAGTCACAACCCTTTGTTGCCATGGAATCCAATCAGACACGAAGCCTGTTACTATGACTTCCCTGCAGGTCTAAAAAAAGACCTAGTGACCAAAAGATCAGCTTTTTCTTAAAAATGAAAAAAAAATCTAAGGCAAAGATGCTCCTAAAAGGACCTAACACCTTCATATATCCACTGACATTTAAGTTTTCGTGAAGGCTAATCTAAACTCTTGAGCCACAGGTAGCCAGTGTTTTATAAAAATTTTCATATGGGACTTTACAAAGACGACAATTTACAAATAAGTATGTGGCAAGGAGAGTAAAAATGTTCTTAGGATTTCTTCCTTTTTTTTTTCTTCTAGGTAAGCTTTCTGAAATTTAAGTAGCTGTTTAGCAAACATGTGTCAATCAGCAGCTACCAAACTGCAATATTCATTTCTACCAGTGCTTAATTTTTGCAAAGAGCTCATTATTTCTCCGTAAAGAAAAGACATTCTAAACAATACAATCAATCCTGTGTTCTGTCATATCTGAAGCTGGACTAAATCTGTAGAGAAAAAATATCTGAGACTAATAGCAAAGCTATTTAAGGAAAGAGAATTAACATTTGTTGAGTGCCTACCATGAGCTAGGCATTTTTAAGCAACAATGATAACCTGCAACAGAGGCATTCCCATCTGTTCTGAAAGTAAGAGAGCTCTAAGTAGTTTGGTCAAGCTTCCATGTGTGCGACCAGCATTTATTTCTGGCCTCCCAGGTGCTATGCATTTTGTTAGGCTTCTTGTTCTTTATGAGACAATTCACAGCCCTAGAGAGCCGGGTCTGTGGAGAGGGCATGCAGTCTCTCTTTACTGCACAGGGCTAGTTTTAGCAAGACCTACATTAACAACAGGTGCATCTACACAGCAGCAGCAACTACCCCTTGGGAGAATCTCAAGGAATGCCCCTTTCATTTGTCTACGACCCTGTCTCACCCTTCCAGAGGCCATTGCCCAAAGCCTTCCAGGGCTGGACCACGTGATGGGGAGGAACAGGGAGCTCTGCGTGCTTATGCTTGCTCTTGCCTGACAGCAACAGCAAAGTAGAAGATTTGAGTTATGCAGAATCAAACTATTCCAACCTGGTTCTGTATAAACCACTTTAAGAAATGACTTGCAGAAACTAATGTAGCCAACCACAGAATTTTGAAGCCATATTATTAATTGCAACAGTCTCTCAGTTAAGGATATTTTACCTAGTTACATTGAGTGCAGCAGCTATTTTCATTAAGATAATTTTTTTAAGAGAGAAAGGAACGGTGAGGGGGTGGGTGAGAAAGAGAGAGAGAAAGAGAGAATCAACTTTATATAGTTTCTCGTGT
>PVKS010009421.1:21429-64240 GCA_004027875.1 Aplodontia rufa
ACAATCACTCCCAGTGAGGATGTGGAGAAACTGGAACCCTCATATACTGCTGGTGAGAATGTAAACTAATGCACACACTTTGGAAAACACCTGCAGCTCCTTAAAAGGTTTAACAGAATTACCATAGGACCCAGCAATTCTATTCCTAGTTATATACTTAAGACATACCCATGCAAAAATCCATACCCAATGTTCACTGCAGCATTATTTGTAATAGCCCAAGAGTGAAACAATCCAAATGTCCATCAGCTGATAAAATGTAGTAGTACATCCATACAATGAGTATTATTCAGCCATAAAAATAAAGTACTAATTCATGTTACAACATGAACCTTGAAAAATTCAAAGCCCACATATTATGATTTATGAAAAATGCACAGAATAGGCAGCTCCACAGAGACAGAAAGTAGACTGATGGCTGCCCAGGCTTGGGGGGTTTCAAGGCAGGGAAGCGGGCATGATTGCTAACAGTTGTCCTTTTGGGGTGATGAAAAGTTCTAAAATTGATTGTGGTATTGACTGTACAACTTTGTGAATAGTCTAAAAACCACTCAATTATATACTTTAAAATGAGAAAATAATATGGCATATACATCTCAATAAAGCTTTTTTTTTCCTAAAGGAAAGCACAACACAATCAATTTTTGGTCTTAGTTGTCTTTGTAAACAAACAGCCCAACCGCCAAGACCAGTCAACCCTAGACACGTTACTCAGTAGACTCTCAGGGTCTCTATTTCTTTGCTAAGGAAACAAGGCTAATACCTGAACCATATGTTCTGTTCCCCCTTTAGCAAAGGAATCTGAGACTAATCTTCCTATCTTCCTTCCTTTCTTTCTCCCCTCCCCACTTTTTCTTTAACCGGGAATTGAACCCAGGGCGCTCTACCACCAAGCCACATCTCCAGCTCTTTTCATATTTTGAGACAGGTTCTAAGTTTCTGAGGCTGGCCTCAAACTTGCAATCCTCCTGCCTCAGCCTCCCAAGTCACTAGGATTACAGGTATGTGCCACAGCACCCACTGGAGGGGAAAACCACTTGGTGAAAACCTCTTGGGAAAAGACCATAAACAGAAGTCAACCCCTCCCCCCCGTCTGCCCAGCTGGAACCCAGTCCCTTTCAACTAAATCCCGTGAACCTCTTTTTGGTTCTTTCCTCTCACCCCAGGCTTTGGGGTTCAATCAGTTCCTTAACACCTGGTATGTGCAAGGCATGATGTTAGACCATTTTCATTATCTATAACTCTCAAAACAATCCACAGGGGATGCAGGTATCTTTCCCACCCTCCAGGTGTAGAAACAGGCTTGGAAAGAGTATGCAAGGTGACCATGGTCACACAGCTGCTAAGTGGCAGAGACGATCTGAACTGGAGTTTGGAGGTGCTCCTCTTATTCTTATACCTGCTTTGGAACATGGGTCCATGGACATATTTCTGGGATTCCATATGTTTGCTACAAATACTTAGAAATGCCACATTTGCTTAGATGGTAAATAATGTAACTGCATTTTCAATAATCACAGAGACAACCATCTGTAACCAGGAATAGCCCACACTGGGACCAGGTATTAGTACCTCTTTAATTGTGTGGGTCAATGCAGAAATACCTTAGTTGACTGTATTAAGGTTCCTAGGGCTCTTGTAACAAAGCACCACAAGCTGAGTGGCTTAAAACAACACAGTTCTGGAGACTGGAAGCCTGAGATCAAAGAGTAGGCAGGGCTATGCTGTCTCTGAAGATGCTAAGAAAATAAATATTCCATGCCTCTCAGCTTCTGGCAGCCTCATGCATTCTTTGGCTGGTAGATGCATCCTCCAACCCTTAGTCTTCTCAGCCCTACATCTGCCCATCGTCCTCCCTCTATGTGCCTGTCTCAATGTCCCAATTCCCTCCTTTTATAAGAACACCGGTCAGACTGGTTGAGGGTCCTCTCTAACAATCTCATTTTTATTGGACTGTGCCTACTTCCAAATCCGGTCACCAAGTGAGGTACTAAGGGTTGGCACTTCAACATGTCTTCCCGGGGGACACAATTCAATCCTTAACACTGTCTTTAACTATACATGACACTTCAGTTCTGATGAAGATCAAATGATCTCATGGGGAACAAAGGTGTCACACACAGAATTTTTCTGAGGGAGAGAAGTTGTTCTAGACTAAGCCTTTCCATCAGCTAGCGAATAATAAAAGGATTCCAAACTCAGCTGAAGACCTGCCCTGGGGTGGTCACTGCTGCATTGAAATTGTGAGGAGTGATTTGAATCACCCGTAAATTCAGTTAGTCTAACTTAAATCATTTCCTTTGTATTTTGAATATATTTGGTTGATATTTTTATCGTAAAATGTTGAGGGAAAAATTTCCTTAGAATCCTGATGAAATCTGCTAAAAAAAATCTTTATTCTTGAAGAACATCTAAGTAAAAACATCAATTAGCATCTTCTTACAAACATTTTTCTATAAGCCAAAAACAGGGAGAAGATAAATTTTAAAATATGGAAATAAGAGTACATGTCTTCCCTAATTAGACTTATTTAAATAAAAAATGTAGCCAAGGCCTTTACTAATCATTTGATGTACTTAAACATTGAACTCTGAAAAGAAAAAGTCCTGCTGTCTTGTTGGAACGTGTGAACTCAAATATTAAATCTATGCATGGAATTCTTAATACAGCCTTTCTTTCCCTGCTTCCTCTCTCATTTCTCTATCATCCAAACATGTATTTTGCATTATGTGCCAGGCACTAGATAAACAACCCTGCCCACCTCTGGGTAGAGGGAAAGAAGTGAACCAGAAGTTACTAGGTTGCAAAGGCTCGCAACAGGTGAGGTGCAGGCTGGGTGGAGGAGCACCCAAGCCAGTTTTATTTTGAGAAAGGGAGTCAGGGAAGGCCTTTGTGTACACTGTCTTACACAATGTACACAACACCCTTATAAGGAAAGAATTATACTTATTTAACATGAGGAGTGTGAAGCTCAAATGGTTTGGGCAAGTTGGCTAAGTTGACTTCATACAGCTTATAAGAGGAATAACCAGGATTTAAAAACCAGGTCCATTGTCCCCAAAGCCATGGCACTGCACTGCCTTCTCATTTCACCATGTGGAGCTCTTAGCACACTGAAGGAGGGCTGCAATGTGGCCTGTGCTTAGGAGAGCCAACCACTTATCACCTCCATGGCTAGCATTCTAGTCCCTCACTCCCCATGGATCACCCAGGGCCAGCCAGCATCCCCACCCACAATGTCTCCATAATCAGTCAATCAAGGACACCCTTGCAAAACATGCGTGGGCCCATGAACTGAAATCCTCACTACCTCTCAGACCACAGGTCCTCCTACTCCTTGCTCCAGCCATAAGGCCTCCTGATACACCTCAAGCACTGCAGGCTCTCTCGCCTCAGGAGACCTGCACCTGCTGCTTCCTTGCTGGACTGCTCTGCCCTTGGGCAGCAGCACAGCTTGCTTCAACAGGCCTTCCTCTGCGTCATCTCTGAAAAGAGCTCTCCTTGAGTCTCCTATTCAAACTGCCTTCCTCTATCCCTACCTGGGCCTCCCCAATCCTTTTCCCTGCTTAATGTTTCAACAATGCATTACTGCCTCCTAACACACACAGGATTGTACCTATAATCCTATAATTCTGGTTTCTCTGTCTTGCCCTACTAGAATTATGCTCAATGACGGTAGGGAGTTTCTTTTTTTTTTTTTTGGGGGGGGTCCCATAGTAAATGTGTTGCATGAGGCTGAAAGCTGAATTGTTATAACTACAATGCACAAGTGTGATGCGCAACTGGATTCTTGCCTGACATCCCCTAATACTGTGCTCCTCGACTCAGGGAAAGGTTGGGAGATAAGCAACCAGAGGCCAATCCAAGAGGCTAAAAGGAATTTATTCTTCAATTCAGTGCCAAGAAGGGATGTCTGAGAGCCTGCTTTTCCATGTCATATGCTGGGGACATGCAGATGCCATCACTCTCCAAAGAAGCACTCACCATCTTCTCTTCCATCAGTGCCAACAGTCCCAGAGCAAGGAACCTCCAGGTGGTCCAGGGGAAAGAGGAATCCTCAGGCCAGTATGTTAGGGGCAGAAAAGAGCAGATTGTTTTTCACTTCTCTGTTTGAAATTCTCATCATTTAAAAAAAAAAAAAAACTCTGCTTAAGTGCTCAAGGAGGTCTGTTTTCTCTAGTTAAGCTCCACCAGTTCGCATGAGGGCTCTTTTGTACCCCCAGCGAAACCTCACCAGAGCTACCAAGTGTTTCCACAAGGGTTCGATTCTCCAGGAGGTCTCAGCCAAGTGAATGTGTATGCATAGTGATTTACAGGAATGAGATATTCTAGGCATCTCAGCACCTGATGGGTGTGGAAGAAACAAGTGTAAAGACTGCAGAAGGTAAAACAGCAAAAACAGTCAAATGATGGGAGGTGGAGGTGGTGGTGGGGAATGGGGAATAGTAATGGGAAAGCCATGAGCACTTGACCATTTGTGAAATTCTAGGGCACTTCAATGGTACCTTTGGTTTCTGAAATTGTATAAAGGGATTGAAATCACTGTAAGATTGTTTCCAAAACAAAAAGCAACCCCCCCCCCCAAGATGGTACTATAATTTGAGTTTGCATCAGTCTGTGTTCTGCAGTTAGCAAAAAAGGTGACAGATTTAGGTTACAAAGGCAGTGTTCCACTACAAAAACCTGCTGGTTGCCATGACAATTAACATCCCTATTTTTCCCTTTTCTGCAGCATCCTTCTTCCATCAGAGTAAAATCAAAGAACCTGTCTGTGACGTCCAGGATTTAATACTTCCTTTGCATAAGGATACTGCATGTGTTAATCAGAGGTAAAACAAACCTTTGAAACTGGTACCACTTGTCCTCTTCTCTCACAAATGCCCTACAAACCAGAAGACACTCCTGCAGGAGGGTGGGCTGGGAAGGCTTCACTGACAGTCATCAGGTCCAGAGCCTCTCAGGACAGACTAGGTGTCAGTCTTCCCAGAGGGGACCATGTGAAGCCAGGGTTCCCTGGAGAACAGTCCCTTGGTGGCCTGCGGCATAATGATCTATCACAGACCTGCCCTAGTGTGACCACCTCAAGGGACTGATCTCTGGCCTTGCACAGTGCTGAGCACATGGTGAAGGCCTGAAGACACTGAAGTGAACCCTGGGACAACAGGGTCACCTCTCCTTAAATTTTTTTTACCATGATTTGAGGCTGGGTCTAAACTGCTTCAAATCAGCCCTGCCTTGGAAGAAAGGCAGGTGGGAAGTCTAGATTCCTGCTCTGGGGTCTGGGCCTGGGCCACCCACAACCCATGACTGTCACTAGCACCCATTCTGTGGTCACCATTTTTCCTTTTGTCTTTTTTTTTTTTTTAAAGAGAGAGGAAGAGGGGAGAGAGAGGGAGGGAGCGAGAGGGGGAGGGAGAGAGAGAGGGAGGGAAGGGGGGAGAGAGAGAGAGAGAGAATGAATTTATTTAGTTTTTCCTGTGGCTTTCATTGCTCCAACACTTCATTGTGTATATGGTGCGGGAACTCGAACCCACTTACTTACGCATGCCAGGCAAGCACCGTAAACACCGAGCTATCACTTCAGCCCTGTGGTCACCAATTTTAACCACTGACCCAGTGATGAATAAATCAACTAAATTCATTAATGTGAGTTATCTTCTCTGTCTCAGGACAAAGGTTGCTCATCTAAATGTTTGATAAAGTCATGTGAAGACCTTCCTATTTAACCATCATTATCACTCTTTGTCCACAGTTCTTATAAAGTTATACAAGTGCCAGGTGTGGTGGCGTCTGCCTGTAATCCTAGCGGCTCGGAAGACTGAGGCAGGCAGATCACAAGTTCAAAGCCAGCTACAGCAACTCATTGAGACCCTATCTCAAAATTAAAATATAAAAAGGGTTGGGGACGTGGCTCAGTGGTTAAGCTCCCCTGGGTTCAATTCCTGAAACAACAACAACAATAAATGTTATAGTGTGCTCACTTAACTACCATGAATTACAAATGCTAAGAGGAAAATAAAACACCCAGCTGAGATAAAGAATCTCTACTTCAGGTTGCTACCTTTTCTGACGTTGAGCAGTTCCACCTACTGAGTGGGAGCAAAGGCTCAGGAATGTAGACCTACTTGAATTTACCAAGTTCCAGCCTTTTTGCTCAGTGGTATGATCTTGTACAGGATGTCTAACCTCTCTTTGAGCCTTAGTTCTTCACTCATAACTTGAGTATAATTTTATCTTCTTCTTTTAACTGACATGTAGCTTTTGTCATAGTGCTAGCATGAGACATCCATTTATCTGTGCCAGCTTTACTAATATTCTATTTGCAGATTCCATATTTTTAAGCAAAATTATATTTTCTGTGTATAACTGTGAATGTTTTTTTAATCAATATAAAAGCATGACCTCTTTACATGTCAATAAATATCTATAACACTCATGGTTATAATTCTGAAACAATGGGGCTGGAGCAGTGGCTCAGCAGTTTCGGCGCTTGCCTGGCAAGCACGAAGACCCGAATTCAAACCCCAGCACCACGTACACCACATACACAACTAAGTGTTGGTGCAACTAAGGCCATGTGAAAAACTAAATAAAGTTGTTCCTCTCTTTCTCTGTCTCTCTCACTGTCCCTCTCTCTTTAAAAAAAACAAAATTCTGAAACAAGAGCTTACATTTGACCCTTGGTGTTCAGTTTTTAAAATGGTCATCTGCCACCATGGAAAATCATTCCAAAGAAAGTTAGGAAACTAGAAATATGCACATCTGAGTGTCAGATAAAACCCGCAGACCCTAGTAGTTATGGGCTGAATTGTGTCCTATGTTGAAGTCCTAACCTACAGTACCTCAGATTTTAACTATATTTCAAGATAAAGCCTTTTAAGAGGTAATTAAGTTAAAAATGATATAATCAGTGTGGGCCTGATCCAGTATGCTCAGTGCCCTCCTCAGAGGAGGAAATGTGGACACAGTCCGGCAGAAGAAAGTTGATGTGCAGACACAGGGAACAGAAGGCCAGTGACAAGCCAAGGAGGGAGACCTGGGTTGCCATGGTTCTCGGAAGAAACGACCCTCCAACACCTTCACCTCAGATTCCTCCTCCAGAAATTAAAACAAACAAACAAACAAAAAAAAAAACGATGTCTAAAGCCACCCAGTTTGTGGTACTTGGTTAGAGCAGTTCTAAAATAGAACACTGTCTCTAACCTCATGCAGTGTACATAAGAACATTTAATGTGTATCCTCCATATCTGAAGTAATGAAACATTTAAAAACGAATAGGATTATAAATTGATACTCTCACCTTTTCACAATGCTACTGTAATCACATAAGAAAAACAAATTCAACCACACACGAGGTGTGGGATTTCAGTCATTCTTTATCTCTGGTCATACAGGCATACCTCAGTACTGTTCAAATACACTGCAGCTATGAGTAGCGGTGCGCACCTCTGATTCTAGCTACTCAGGAGGCTGAGGCAAGAGGACTGCAAGTTCGAGGCCAGCCTCAGCAATTCAGCAAGACCTTGTCTCAAAATAAAGGGCTGGGGATGTGGCTCAATGGTAGAGGGGCCGTGAATTTAATTCCCACAAACACACACATATATATGTAAAAAGGGGAGTGGGGAGAATGACTATATACATACTCTGGTTCATGGGAATGAACGTAGCATGTTGAAAAAATAGCAAGTTACAAGAGAAGTCATTTATGTCAAGTTTTAACTCAAGAAACAACATTATTGCTCATTAATTCATTCAAGGTGTAAAAACATAAATAGAGGGGCTGGAGTGGTGGCTCAGCAGTTGGAGTGCTTGCCCGGCATGTGTGAGGACCTGGGTTCAAGTCCCAGTACCACATACACAGCTGAGTGTCTGAGAAACAAAAGCCAGATAAAAATAAATAAATAAATAAAAGTGATTCTCTCTCACTCTCCCCCCTCTCTAAATAAATAAATAAATAAATAAATGGAACAATGCATAACAACTTTAGGTTACACATCTCCAAGGAAGATGGAAGAGACACATATAGCTGTAACTGGGACCACTTAGTTCTAGAAAACAAGTAACTGAAGTCTGATGCAAACAAGGCAAAAAATCAACATCTGTTAAATCTGGGAGCAGGAATATGGCTTTCACATTTTTTTCCCCCAAATGTCATTTTTCCATATTTGAAAGACTTAAGATTTAGGAATTAAAAACAAATTTGTCTATTTCCTATATTTAATCAGAACCACTTGGCTAATAATTTGACATGGATTTTCCTCAGGTCAGAATAGTCTCCTCTCTATGAAACAGGTGCTATTTTTTTTTAAAGAGTCAATTTTTATTTATTTTTTTCATCTGGTTTTTGTTTTTCTGACACTTACTTGTATATGGGATGCTGGGGTTCAAATCCAGGTCACATGCACATGCCAGGCAAGTGCTCTACAGCTGAGCCACCTCTCCAGCCCACATCTATTTTGATGGGCCACTCCTTACCTTATAAGTCTGGAATCTGATGTCACTGCATTTATGTCCATAGGTCATTAATTTCAACCTCAAATTCAACAACCAAGGCAATCATAAACGTAAGAAAATTAAAATCCACTCAGTTTAATAACTTGGTAGCCCTAGAAAAACAATTAGGCTTATTTCAGCCTGTTGCATAAATAAACTAAGAAGCAATTATTTACTAATAAACTATGATTTCTGAAATGTCCAAAGTATCAGAAAACATAAAATACCTCTGTATCCAGAATTAACATCTGTCTTTCAACAGTATATGTACTATTCTTATTTACCAATCTGTTGCCATTAAAATTACCACACATAACTTCTTTTAAAACTAAGAAACAGAAGTTCCAAAAGAATGTTGGAACAGTGGTCTCATTGTGCAAAACTGGCCTTGCACAGTGAGGCTCAAGACCTCTCCTTTCTAGTCCTTAAAGGTCAGAGTTTCACGTGAGCCCTGAGTACTTCACAACTTTCCTGCTATTGCCTCACTTTACACAGACAGACTGCAGGGCAAACTTCTCAGCTGTTTAATGTGCTCCCACCCACCCAAATGACAAGAGTATTTCTAGGTGCTAGAGTTAATGACTGTGTTCTCGCTGCTCCGTGGGAGGGCACACACGAACCACCTGAATGAAGACTGGCTTCACTTCTGGTGCCCATACGCCCCACAGATGCCAATTCAGTGGGTACTTCTACACTGTCCTACACGTGAGGAAAGCCTTGGCTGGCTCTCTACAACAAATATTATGTGATAATTTACTTAAATCAGGAGGCTTTTACAGGCACAGTGCTGTCTGCAAAAAACAAAAAACAAAAAACAAAAAAAAAACGTGATAAAAATACTGTCACCCCCCACCTTTAATATTAATATACTCTTGCATAAGGCTATAAAACGGTAAGCAGTAGTTTCAGGGCACAGCCAACAGCTTTAGCTTCCTTCTGTCAGATGCAAATACAGGCAGGTGAAAGGCTTGGTAATGAGCACAGGTGCATACAGCAACCCTTAAATATCTATTAACAAGGCACAGGGGTAACATACAAATACGAATAATTAAGTCAGATAAAGAAACAGCTTATTCCCTCCAAACCTGAAATCTGGTAATGTTTGCTATCCTAACTTAAGTGACAAATCACCTAAAATTTCACAGTACAGGGCCCGGCTCCAGGATCCTAAATATATTTACCAAGTGAGGAAATGAGGCTGACAAAGAAGTACTTCTGGACCCTGCAGATAGTTTCCTGCCCGTCTGTCTCCCTAGCTGAGCCTTAAGGCAGCAACAGTAGTTTCGGAAATAGTACACAGTAGCAGGGTTTTTGTTGTTGTTGTTGTTGTTGTTGCAAACTATGGAAGGAAGGGCAGGAATTTAAGACAGGCTATGCCCACGCTGGTCTTTAACTCTTGGGCTCAAGTGATCCTCTTGCCTCAGCCTCCTGAGTAGATGTGACTACAGGCACATGCTACCATGGCCAGCTTAAAAAGGAGGATTTTATAGTATTAAACAATTTGTTGTAGAGGTGATATGTCATTTAGAAGAGAACTGAAAGGAAAACTTAAATATATACACAAACCTTTACTATCTTTTCTCCCTTCCATCTTTTGGTTTTTCCTTAATGTAAATGACACTGGAATCAGGCCTGTTTGAAAATTTCTAAATGCACAGGCTGGAGTTCTCAAAATGCTCATTTCAAATCTGTGGGGGAGAAGGCAGGAGGATGAGGAAGAAGGATATCAATCCAGAATAGATGCACCAGAGTTACAATGTTCTGAGTTCATTAGTTTTGAAACTCAAACAAAAAGTAAACTTTATAAAAATAAAACTAGATACATATGGATAGCAGTATATTTTTAAAGACAGATAACTATGCAAACAAATAGTGTTGGGATAACTGTAGCCATCTGAAAGGGAATCATTTTAACTGATTCAAAGTTCAAACACAAAAATCATAAAATATATTAGGAGAACATGTGTGTGCTAGTTTTTTGAGGGATGGGGGGTACTGGGAATTTAACCCAGGAGCACTTACCCAATGAGCCACATCCCCAGTACCCCCCTCCCCTTTGAGACAGGGTCTTGCTGAGGCTGGCTTTGAACTTGTGATCTTCCTGCCTCAGCCTCCTGAGCCACTGGGATTACAGGCATGTGAGCCTGGCAGTGTATTAGTTTTTGTTTGTTTGTTTTTTTTTTAAGAATCTCAAAGTTCAAAGGCCATTGTAAGAATGATACAACCTATATGGAAGTCATAAAGTTTTCAAATTTCTTCATGACAAAGTCTGGTTAGTATACATTCATACTCTCAATGTGCTCTCTCTATACTCAACACACACCAAACAATAACCAAGTCAGTTACAGGCAAAATTCTATGACAGCTCCAAAACAGGATCCTCCTTGTTTGAGCAAGACTTGTGAACATGATGGGATTTTACTCCCATGACTAGGCTAACTCATATGTAAAGAATTTTGCAGATACAATTAAGGCCCCTAATGAACTGACTTTAATCAAGGCAACATGCTGGGTGGACCTGACCTAAATAGGTGAGCTTTTAAAAAGAGGCTCTGGAGGTTGAGACAAAATGTCTCGGTAATTGCTGTCCCACAGCCTTGAAGGAACACAATGACGTGTTGTGGACAGCAGCATGTGTCAGGGAACAGTTGGGAAACCTCGAGGGGTTGAGGGCCTCAGTCCTTTAGCTGCAAGGAACTTAATTCTGCCATCAACCAGTGAGCTTGGAATTGGAGCCAGTCTCTTAACAGAGGGTGCAGGTGAGCAGCTCCTGGACTCTAGGCCCATGGAAACTGAGTTAATGAATGGGTGTTGTTTTTAAGTTCCTAAGTTTGTAAATGGTTACACCATTGTAAAAAATTAATACAATCCAGGAATAACAAATTGGGAAATGTATATGTGCAAAGCAATTTGCTTAATAAGTAAAATTTTCTACAAATCTTTAAAAAAATTAACAGATAAATGGCCAGAATATGTAAACAGATAGCTGTCAAACTTTATATGAAAATATGATCAATTAATGTACTATAGTTTGGTAAGATATAACTATTGGGAGAAACTGGCTGAGGGGTCCATGAGACATCTCTACTAATTTCCGCAACTTTTTGTAAATTTTTAAACTTTTCAAAATAAAAATTTAAAAATATAATCAACTTCATCTGTAACAGGAAAAAATTAAAAATAAGGTAACCCATTTTCATCTCTTGGATTGGTGAGGATCAAAAACCTTGATGAATACTGTGCTGGAAGGACATGAATTTAGGCATGTTCACACACTCCGGGTGTTATATAAACTGTCACCAGTTTGTTCACTGCTGCACCCCAACTTCTGGTGCTTTGACACAGAATAGGTACAGTGTTCAATCTGGCAATATCGTAATTTAAAAAGCATGTGCCCTTTAGCTGCGCAATCCTACTCTTAGGGATTTAGCTGACTAGCACATTCTTCACATGTGCAAAAAGAAGCATGTTCAAACCACTGGTGTTTGTAATCACCAAAGACTGGAAGCCATATGTCCTTTAATAAGGAAATGGTTAAGTAAGTGATGGAATAACCATACACTGGAATCCTGTGCAGCAATTAAGACAAATGAATCTGAACTGAGAAGGATCAAGAGCACAGCACGATCCCCAACTTCCAAGTCCCACAGCGCAGTCTCCCGTTATACACATCTGGCTAGTACTTCCAAAGCCCTACCCATGTGCCAGGCTCCATGACTCAATAAAAAGAACACAACCCTCCCGCAAGAAAGGAGAGGGAAGGTGCCCACAGACACAGCTCTTACTGAATGGGCCTTACATTGTCAGATAAATTAAAATCTATGCCAGCTAGTGATTCAGTCTCAAACAGAGGCCACCTGTTCCAATTAGTGAGATTAAAATAGTACACTGCTGACTAGCTGAAGTCAAGTTCAGGCCTTTGGGCTAATCACAACAGCTTTACAAAGAGAGAACAGGGCCTCTGGCCCCCCACCCACAGTTGCACATGCCAGGGACACATATTTAGGTGCTGAAGCACTGTCTTCAGTAAGATCATGGCATGCTTTCTTTTTGGATAAGAGCATGAATCTAAATTTCTCTGAAGGGCTATAGCTCCAAGCATTGTTTATTGTCCTTATACTACAACAAGGCTACATACATATCTTGATTAGGCTCATGTTTCCTTCATAAACAACAGCTTAAATTTCTTTTCTCCCTATCATCTGTCCTTGCCTGAAGTTCCCAGAGAATTCCCATTCTCTGGATATTCTACGCTTCAGCCTAAGACCTTCCACTGCCTGCTTCAATTTTTCTCAGGCGATCCGAAAACTCAAAAGAAAGTAATGTGGAGACACCCAACATGCAGTGAGTACCACACCACTCACTCCCAAGCTCCGTGCAATGTTCCCACCCAGACGAGGCTGCTATCCCCTTACCAGAGTGCACTTCTGTTCATTCCAAGTTATCAGTCATTAAAAACCATTAAATTGATACATATCCCATCTGGTACAAAGGATTCAGGGTGCATTACAGGAAACCCATGATCACACTGTCCTTGAAATATAATCGTTTGACAAATGATTTTTCATCTTTAGGATGGTGTGAAAGTGATACACAGTAGAAACTGAACTTCAGATTGTGGTCTTTTCCGCCACATGATCATAAATCACTCTACACTGCATTACTCCCCAATAAACTCATTTTAATTTTAAAATAACATGCTGAAAGTGCATTTAATTCACCTAATCCATTGAACATCACAGCTCATCCTAGTCTACAGTGTTTTACTGCATAATCACCACCACTGCATTAACATATATTCACGAGTAGTCTGTGCATCCTAATCTTGCACCAAAGACTGTTTAGTAATAAATGATGTTTATGTAATACCCTCACAATTTTTAAAAAGCTTCACGTAAAGGTTACACCCCACTTTGCAAAAGTAATTGGCATAAAATCTGCAAGTACTGTGCAGTGAAATACAGTACCTTAAATGTGCTCAGAGCGAATCATCTAGCACAAAACCTGTTTTACAATAAAGTGTTGAATAGCTCATAATTTATTGAATCCTGAGCTGAAAAGGAACAATGGCTATATGGGTATGATTGTTGCACCACTGCAAAGTTGAAAAATCTTAAGTTGAACCAGCACAAGTCAGAAACAGTCTGCATATGCAAACATAAGAGTGCACACACACCAGACCAGAGAAAATACACATTATAAAAGAAAGTCAAAATCAGGAGGTAAAAACAAAAAATAACAGTCCATAATATCTCACTCAGTTTTGCTGAAATTTAAATCTGGGCTGCCTGTTGATCAAGTAAAAATTTTTTATTATGCAAGAAGGGGGAAAGTGTTTCTAAGGATTTTCTAGGCCAGGGGTCTAAAAGTGTCTCTGGAAGGAAAGAAAGGAAAGGATACGTTAAGACTAGTGTTTTTCTAAATGATTCTCAATTTCCTGAGATGAACTAAGACAAAAGCATTAATAACAGTATCACTGTGAGCAGGTGATTCCCTTTTCAACCCTCACTCCCATACAGCCTGATTCAGCCTGGGAAAAGTCTAAAAGCTAAAAGCACCCCTGCAAGGCTCCAGCCCTTGCCACCTACTGAATCTGGCACTGTAGGCCTCAAACTCAGACAGTACCTAGCTGGAATAACAACAATGATACTTTAAAAACAAAGTTAAGGAGCGCGCTGATTTAGAAATAGCAGGTAAATAAATAATAGTCCAGGTGGTAATACTGGGTGAAGGAGTGTGGGAATGACGGAAGGCTGGGAAACTGCGGCAGGCCAGGAGTGACTCAACGTCATAACAACTAACGCCATGCCTGTAATGGGTTTCCTAACACCACTTCCTGTGGTTGCTCACACAGCTGCTAAGTGAAAGAGCTGACTTTCGAGTCTGGCCCCAGAGTTCACATGCTCAGAGATCTGCTGAGAGAGTGAGGTTGAAGATCATGGGGAAAAGGTGGCTGGGCAACATTTAAGATGTAAACCACTGGACTGGGGGTGGGGGAGGGTGGCAGAGGAGGCATCCCAGGCATCAGGTTTGGGCACTGGCTGCATGGGAAGAGATTAATCAGGAACGGTGAAGTTGGGAGAATGATGTCTTGACATACAGACTTTGAGAAGCATGTGGGAAAGCCAGGTGGAAATATTTTGTATTGTGTAATAAAAGACACACCTTATACCTGGGTTGGGCTCAAATGAGTGTATAAGGCAGAAGTCACACAGATTCTCCCTCAAGGGGACAGAGCAGTAGGGATAGGTACTGGGCATATCATCTCTCGGGACACCACTGTTTCTCAACAGGCCATCACACACTGGGCCTCTCTTCCTCCCAGTGCTATAGCAGATCAAGACCAGATCAAGGTTTTGGTTTGTGCACATGCTGGACAAGTGCTGTAACTGCCAAGCTACCAATCCGGCCCCTCAACTACACATTTTCACCTAGAAAATTAACAAAATTTTAAATCTGTTTATCAATTTTCTACTGAAAATAATTTTAAATTTTCATTTTACCTAGTTTAATCAAGATGTTTATCCCATAAAATTTAGCAATTAACTTGATAGGCCATGAGCTTAATCTCCAGTACATGTGCATGTGTGCATACGCTCTTGTCTGTATGTGTTGTGCATGCACATGCGTATAAAGAGACAAATAAATGTCTATACAAAAGTCTCTCATGTTAATAGCAGGTAGGATAATGATTAGTGCCAATCAGTCTGTTACATAATTATACTGGTCACAAACTGGCTGACATTTTTTTTCCTACTTCTGCAAATGGAATGGTCTGAAGTTAATTATAAATTCCCTCCTAGGATCCTAGGGATATAGCTCAGTGGTAGAGGATGCTTTTAGTATGTATGATGCCCTGGGTTCAATCCCCAGCATTAAAAAACAATGAATGAATTCCATTCTCACTCCTCCAAGGAAACCAGGAAGAGTTCTCCAAAGGAAGCATTATTAAATCCCTTGTAAAGAGATAACTCTGGTAACATGTCCAGGGGTGTTAAATTCCCTTCCAATTCTAACATGAGAAAGCCTTGGAGTCTAGCCTTCCAACCTGCTGCCTTATTAGGGTCATGTGGTTTCAATCCAGTGGAGCCAGGGTCCCACAGGGAGTTCTGGTGAGGTCACTGGGTTTTTTTTTTTTTTTTAAGTTCCTTTAAACTATCGTTTGCAGTGTTTTTAGCTGGCACAGGCCTCTTAGATGTGAGGCCGATACAAGTTTAAAACCAGTCATTTAGATGTGGCTTCTTGAGGAAACAATCCTTGAAAAGATGTGGTCTCTGGACAAAGTACTGGAAATCACCCCTAAGGTCTGCATTCAACTGCATCTCCTGCAACAGCTGATGGTTACACTGCTGTTATTTATTTTATTAGTTTTTCTCTCCCATCTTAACATTAACTGATCAGTTAGCACATGCTGACTGAACAGTGCTTATACATGCTACATCATTTATTTTTCACAACAGTCATCCAAGGGAAGCACCATGACACCCTTCATAAAAAGGTAACTGGGAGCTGGAGATATGGCTCAGTCGTAGAGTGCTTGCCTGGCATGCATGAGGTCCTGGGTTCAATCCCCAGCACCATATATTCAAATAAAGGTGAAAAAAACCCCAGATGAAAACAATTAACTCTTTTAAAAAGGAAGGGGAAGCAGTTGCTCAGTAGTTAGAGCGCTTGCCTGGCATGTGTGAATCTCGGTTCAAACCCAAGCACTACATACACAACTAAGTGTCAGAAAAACAAATACCAGATGAGAAAAATAAATAAAATAGACTCTATCTCTTTTAAAAGAACAAAAAAGTAACTCTGACAACATGCACAAAGTTATACTACAGAGGGTCAAATGGGGTGGATGACTTCAGAACTGGCATTCTGGACCACTCTAGTGTACTTCCCCAAAATGATGAGGTATGCTGTGGGGAGACACAAGAAGCAGTGTTTTATTATTATGAGGGATTTCACAGAAAGATCACCAGATGACTGATTATGTGGCCCAAGAGAACAGAAGCGTGGACATACAATTCAGTCATGGAGCTCCACGGGTGAAATGTATCTGCAGCCACGTTTTGAGCTCAATGGTCTCAAGAAAGACCCAGCTCTGCAATGGCTCATCCTCTGGAGACAAAATACCAGACTACAAAATGTATTTCTAATGATCTTAAATCATGACCTTATTTAACAGTCTTTAATACTTCCCCAAACTGTGGGCAAAATTGTTATATCCTAGAGGTTACAAAATGTTCAAAATTATCCTTCAAAATTATCATTCATTTAAGTTTATGGAAATGTACGACTATGTGCAAGAGGCTGGCAAAATGTGTAATAAGAGTCTAGAGCACCTAATTTGGGTGGGTAACCTGCAGAAGCCATCCATCCCTAAGGACCTCACTGGTTTACTAAGAACGAGCTGCCCAAGTTTACTGAGACCATGCTAAACTCCATGGTGACATGGAGGCAGACAGGGAAGTAGTTAGGAACCAAGCTCTGGAGTTAGAACTGGATTCAAATCTGAGCTCTACCATCATTTCCTAATAGCCACAAGGTCTTGAACAAATTATTAAGCTGCCTGATCCTCAGTCTCATCTGTAAAATAGGGCTGTAAGGAAGGATACTATGAAGACCAAGGAGATAGTGGACTTCAGGAACTTAACCACTGTCTGGGGTACAGAAGGCAATCAGTACATATTAGCCACTATTGTAAAGCATTATTTATGTTGTTTGCCTTCTTACAGAGAAATACTCAACAAGTTTACTGTTTTCCTTCAAGTAGCAGCCTTCTGAAGTTCACGAAGTGTTGGATTATGCACAAATCATACATCCTGATGTTCCTTTTCTAAGGAATGAAAAGTCCTCATTCTGATTCACAGCACAGTGATTCATGGTCCTCTTCCTTTTCTCTCACCACCCCCTCTACTGAAAACACAAAAACACAAAAAACAGCAGGGCTGAGTGCTGCAGATTCACCTTAAGTCAAGATGTGGGCAATTTTTATCTAGCATGTGGTTGATTTCTGACCTTAGTAGCAGCCCTGGAAATTCAGGCAGAGGGTCTGAAGCAAAACCCATCCTGTGATCCAGTTCAGTACCAGCTGTCTTGGTGCTCAACAGCAGATGTGACAGGCAGGTTGGTGGTGGACAGCAATTCACCCTCCTCTGATGTACAGCAAAGCACAGCTCAAAGAACACTTGCCCTGTCAATCCACCCATTCCAAACATAAGAAAATTCTGGCCTGCAATACTCATCATTATGCAGTCTTTAATGAACTCTTTAGAATGAAACAAGTCTCTGGTTTGAATAATACTCACAGACTACTCTGTTCTCCACTTCATTAGGCCAGTGTCACCTACTATAAAAGTCTGCTTGTACTTGCCCTATTTCCTGCCCAGGGAGTAAGCACACAGTCATCAACTTACTACTTCACTGCCCAACCAGTTCCACCATGAAAGGGTCAAGGGTCACGGCATCTCCTCTCCCTGACGGCCTCTGGCCATTACTCATCCCGCACTATGGGCTCCATTTCCCACCACACAGCACAAGACACAGTACCAGTGGCTCTCCTACTCCCCACAGGCTTTTACTTCAGATGTTCACTACTTCTTACTACCAAGTCCTCTTACTGTCTTAGTCCATACTAAAATTAAGATACGCCTAGCAGACACTAAGCTTCCAGAGAGACCAGACTGCTTAATTTACTATGGCATTTTTTTCGTGCCTGGAATAGCTGCTGGCACATAGAAGCATTGAATAGGGGAAGCCTCTTGTCCTCAAAGTGCTAAGGTCTAGAGTTTAGAGTATATATAAAAAACAAACAGGTAAGCAGTCAGTGTGATGAGGAACCTACAATGGAAGAAGGTATAAAATCCTACGAAAGTCTGTACTGCTCACAAAATTAGCAGTCTTCAGATTTCCAAGCTTATGGACCCTTCTTGTATAGTAAGAATAAATAAATAAGGTCACCATCTATTGAGTTCTTGTTGTGCACTTGAAATTGACTTGAACATTGTACAGACATTCTTGCAGTTATTCTTTACAACACCCATCCCGTGCAGAAGAGGAAGCTAAGGCTTAGAATGATTATAAAGCCCAAGGTGTTGCTAGTAGTAAACTGCACGATAGCAAGATTTGTTTGCTAAAGACGAAACTAATGAGAGTGGGTCTGTAGAGGAAACGGCCTGTGGTCCTTAGAGGTATGATGGAATAGACATTGGTGAAGGTCCTAATGGGTAAACTAGGATAGGCGGTATTTGGGGGTACAGAAGGAAGGAACCGATTTCAGAGAAATGTCAAAGCAAGACCTAGCAGCGTCACTGACAGGTTAGAGAGACGGGGGAGAGCAGGCACTCAAAACAACCAGCAGTTCTGACTAATGGCCGCATGGACAGAATAAGAAAAAATAATAATCACCTTACATTTAGATAAAAATAGCTAACATTTGAGTGTACACAATCTTTATTTATTTTGGTACTGGGACTGAACCCAGAAGAACTTTACCACTGAGCCATATCCCCAGTCCTTTTTATCTTTTATTTTGAGACAAGGTCTTGCTAACTTCCTTACGGCCTTGCTAAGTTTCTGAGGCTGGCCTTGAACTTGTTTTACTCCTGCCTTGGTCGCCCAAGTTTCTGTGATTACAGGTTTCTGCCTCCATACCTGGCTCTGTTTATTAGTATCTATTTATCTATCTCTATATTTTTTTTCTTAATACTTGATGAGTCACAGACACTCCCTGAAGAATATAGACTATCATCATCCCTTTTATTTTTTCCAAGGTATTTTACCTGCCGTGCTGGGGAATTAAACCCACTGGTTTGTGCAAGCTAGACAAGTGCTATACCACTGAAATACATGCCCAGTCCCCATTTTTATTTTGAGGCAGGGTCTCACTAGGTTGACCAGTTCAATCTCAAACTTTTTTTTCAGTAGTGGGGTTTGAACCCAGAGGCTATATCCCCAGCCCTGCCCCTCCTTTTTTTTTTAAAAAGAGAGAAAGATACAATCAATCTTATTTTTCATCTGGCCTTTGTTTCACCAACACTTAGTTGTGTATGTGACACTTCAGTTTGAATCCAAGTCCTCAGGCATGGCAGGCAAGTGCTCCAACCGCTGAGGCACTGCTCTACCCCCACCCCCAGGCTTTTTAAATTTTGTATCAGGGTTTCATTAAATTGCCAAGGCTTGTCTTGAATTTGCAATCCTGCCTCAAGCCTTCCAAGCAGCTGGGATTACAGATGTGCTCCATCCTGCCCAGCTTGTCACCTCTTTTATAGATGGGTAACTATAGGCTCAGAAAGGTTATTTACGACTATGTCTCAGTTGCCAAATGGTAAATGTAAAGAGCAAGAACACCATCCAGGAGGGTCTGAACCTGAAGCCCCAGCTGTCATAGCTATACCCAAGTGACTGGAAGTGGCACTTTGGAATATTTAAAATGAGAATCCTACTAAGAAAAATTTGATTCACAGATAATTTATTAACAAACAACCAGTTACTGTATAGAAAGCAGACTACCCACATTCTTCAAAACATGATAGGCTTTAACAATCTAGGGCAGGAAAAAAAAGGATTCTAATTACGAATGCTCTTTTGAAGTAGATATTACAAACATCAAGTTAATGAGCACTATTTTTGGATTTTACTAGATGAACTTTAAAAATGTGAATGATCCTGACTTGTTAGCTTAGACACAATCACATAATTCACCCATTCCATTCCATTTTTGCTGAAGGTGGTGGTGAAGGGGGATCTAGGTTAGTTCACCTGGCTATAAAAAGACTTCTGCAATGTTAAAATAGTACACTGCCTCATTATTATTCCAGTTGCACGGCTTAAATGAGCCCAACAAAAGAGTTGTATTTTCTCTTGTTATCTCAATAGGGTACCCAACTCTGAATTAAAAAAATAAAATGACCATTCAGTAATCAAGAACATGTTCTCAAAAGAGCAGCCCTTCCTGGGAGGAAACTATATATTACTGAAAGATTTATCACCTCTTCCCAGGCACCCCCAGTCGTTGTAAGCATTTTTAGGGCCGCTAATTTACTAAATGAGACTCTAAGGTTTTTTTTTTTATCTTAGTTTATACTAATTTATTCCCAAGGAGAGGGTGACATTAAGAAGTTAATCTCTAATACCATTTGATGTTTCCCTTTTGCATCAAGTACTTTCTGGGCCTAAGTATGAAATGTCTTTATAGTTGCATCTAATTGAGTTCCATGAAATGAGAATTGAAGTGATCTAATGGGATAAATACTTTCTGTGCAAGAAAATTGATGTTGCTTTCCCTTCATTACAGCAAACTTACAGCAGTCTTAAGGACAGGTTCAAAATTACATCAGCCCCACTGAGAAAAGTTCTTTTGAGTTTGTAAGATTTCACTAATTCTCTCTATTCCTTGCAATCTCAGCAATAAAAATGGTAGAAGTAGATAAGAAATTTAAACTGGGATCATAAGTCCAGCATCACCGCTGCAGAAACTGATCTTGTCTACTAAAGTTCTAGTCATCCTTTTTGATCTTTTCTAGTTCTCACTGGATTTCATTTGCCCAACAGACTAATTCAGAAAAAGTGATACAACATCTAAGCCATAAAACACAGGCTATTTCAAATCAGGTATCTCTCTGTCATAAAAAAGCAACATAGCACGTATAACACCCCGAACAGACGTATAAAGATACTCCCATAAAGTATAGTGGTGGCACTTGCACAGAAAAGTCAGGTGTGGAAATGGCACTATGGCAGATATAGCAGAGATAAACTCCATCTGCAGCTGTTAACTTTCCACTTAGGTCCTTGAAGTACAGACCTTCTCACCTGTAAAACAGGTGAATAAGAGTTTCAGAAAGTTTCATGAATTCTGCCAGTTGCTTAAATAAATTCACACTGAGCCATCCATTCCTCAAAGATTACTAATCTTATTGTTTACACAAATATCAACTCAGCTGTGCCAGGAGAAAACAGGCCTCCACATTTTAAGCCTGAAATTTCTTCTATCAATAGCAATACCAACTTCATAGACTTCTCCCAATCACAAATGCATTAGAAAAACATCAAGCTGTGTTCTTAGGCAGTCACCCTCTGAGAGACTTCTAATTGTACCTTAACCCACAGTTTTTTTCTTCCAAACTGTGTTTCTGGCTATTTTCATAACAAGCTGTTATAAAACTTTTAAAGAAAGTGCAAAAATAGGGGAAGTGGGAATGCTACGAGAGATATTATTCCACCAAATATACTCAAACTGCCAAAACTTAAAGTCATCTTGTTAAACTAACAGGTGCCAAAGAGAAAACAGCAACCATTCCGGGCGCTCGTTACTTCACTTCTGGGGCTACTGATGACATACTGGGACTGGGACTCAACACCGATGTTTGCACAAGGGATCGCAACCCATTCTTTTCACTGTTGTTTCTCTCTCCACCTGGCTGGTGGATTTTGACAGTGGTAGGCCGGAAACTGATCCTGTTCTAGCTCCGTGAACTTCATACAGGGAAGCTGACAGCCAAATCCCCAGTTCTCGGACAAGCGAGGAGTTGGCGGTGCAAAAACCATCTCCAGGTACCTCCAGAACAGATGCCAGGGAGGTGGTGGTACTATGTTTTAGATGGCACTTCAATCAGCCACGGGGCAAACGGATTTTGGAGCCTCTCATCCAGTCCCATCCAGGGTTAAACTGCCAGGGAGGGCGAAGGTATTCCCCGGAGAGACCAGCGCCACGCTGCGGCCTGCATCTTTAAATTGAAGCACTGTAGGGCTCGTCTCCGCTGCCTGCTCAAAAGAGCTATTTTCGCCCACAGCCAAAATCAGCAACAGCAAATTACGCTGCAAGCAATAGCGAGGGCGCCTGCTCCGCACAGCTCAAAACTCCGGACTGACTTTTCACTCGGGAAGAGCGGGCCCGCAGCCTCCCGAGCGCGGGACACGCGGCCGAGCCGGGGAGACTGGGGAGCGAGCGCGGCGGAGCCCGGGAAGGAGACCTCCAGCGCCCGGTGCGGCGGGATTCCCTCGCGTCCAGGCTGCGGGCGCGCCCTGGCGGGGAGGGCGGCGGAGCGCGGGCCGTCGGGGAGCCCTGGGCGCCCGGGACAGCGCGGTGCCGAGGGCGGCGCGGACTTGCTCCGCTCCCCACGCTGGCGGCGGACAGGGGCTCGCTGCCCCCTCTCCACCCCGCCAGTTCGGTCAGAGTCGGGAAAGCAAAGACCGGCCGAGGGAGAGACGCGGCGGAATGAGTTAACGCCGAGCCGGAGCCGGAGCCCCGCCCGGCCTCGCGCGGCGCCCCCGCCGCCGCCCTGCCGCGACTCTCACCCGGCTCTTGCAGCGGTGTTGCCGGCCGGGGTCGGAGTAGGTTCGGTCCACGGTGAGTGCCGTGTCGCTGCCCGGCATCTCGGCGCTCCGGCTGGGAACTTTCCGTCTCCCGGGGCCGCCGCGCCGCGCCGCACAGCGCCACGAGCTGCGGGCCGTGCTCCGGCTCGCCCCGGGAGCCGCGGCCGAGGGGGCGGCGCGGGCTGCTGCAGCTGTAGCCGGCACCCGCACGGCCGCCCCGCTCCGCCGCCGCCGCCGGGTGGGGGGAGGCGGGACACCGAGGCGAGAGTCTCCGCCCCCTCCCCTCCGCCCGCCCTGCTCGGCGCCCAGACCCTGACCAGGTGCAAGGTCTCTGCCTCGCTCCCTGGCTGACACTTGTTCCACCCCCTCCCACACTGCCCTCTCCAAAGACGAGCGACTTCTACACTGTTGACTTATTTGTATGTTTATGATAAAAGACGACTCTGAAGGTAAGATGCTGACGCTTGCCTTAAATGCTTTCTTTCAGGTTATTCTTCATTCAACCGGCACTTATGGGGCAGCGAACATGAAAAAAGACCTGAGCTATGGTTTGGTGGTTTTTTGTTTTTTGTTTTTTGTTTTTTTTAAAGGCAGTTTCGTTCCTCTTATGGTTCTATCGAGCATACATTAAGCTCTTACTGTGTTGTGTATTTTAATTTTTTGCAGGTCTGACTCACCATGTTGTAAGCTACTTGAAAGTCCAGACCATATTTTTTCATTTTAGTATTCGCTATTGCAAATTAATTGCTCTGTCTACAAAGAATTTGGAGTCAGGAAGAGAAGGGACTGATTGGTGAGCAATTAAATATAAGTTTCCTAAACCAAAATTCAGAGCACCTGCTATAGTTATGTATGGCATAAAAATGGAAGACCTGGTTGACAGTTTTGAAGCACTGTTTCAGGAAGGACCAACCAGAGTGCACACTGTGACTGAGAGAAGGATTTGCTCCTCCCCTTCCAAGGGTTGAAACGAGCAAGCTGGAGGAAAATACATTTGGAAAACCTAAAGTCAGGGGCTTTGGGGGCTTCTTCAGGAACAGACAGAGGGTGCAAAAAAGTCACAGGCTCTACACTGAAGGGCAAGAAGCTCAGTCTCATTCTGTGGGTGTTGAGCAGCTGCTGGAGTTTCTGAACAGGGAAATGATGAAATCGGTATAAAAATTTAAGAAGTTGTATCTGATAGCGTGAATCACTGATTGAAATGGGTAAGGAACACTAATTAGAAAGTCACTGCAAAGACTGAGAGCACCTAAATGTCTTTTGGAAGGAATATAAATAACTAAATCATGGTACATCCATCCAGCAGGGTATTAGGTAACTAATAGAATGAAGCAGCCTCTATGTGTAGCTATGCAATTATTTCTAACATATATAGATAAGTGGAAAAAGTAATTTAAGAATAATATGTGATACCACCATTTAAATAAAAACAATACACATGTATTCATATACTCACTAAGATCTTTCAAGTCCAAGTTTTTCAAATCTTTCCACTCTGCTTTCTAGTCCTGAATATCATCATCAACTTGCCAAAAGCTGCCAGGAATTCCCATGCCACTGCCTGAATGCTATGCTGCCTAGTAATTTCTTCCACCAGATTAAGAAGACCATTGCTTTTAAAATCAATCTCACAGAAAGTCTCAGGACATGGACAAAATGCAGACAACTTCTTAGCCAGAACATAACATGAGTGGCATCTAGTCCAATTCCCAACAGAGTCCCTCTCCTCTGAACACTCATGAGCCCTGTCTTTGCTGGGCACAGTCCTATCAGCATTCTGGTCTTCTGAGCTCCCACCAGAAACACACATTAAGATCTGCTTACAACAATCTAAAGCTTTTCCAACCCACATCTTCAAAATTTCCAAAATTCCTCCCACCATTTCCTATAAGCTCCAAAAGCATCTGAACTACATGGTCAGGTTATTCACAGTAACAACCCCACTCCCAGTACCAACTCTGTTTTAGTCAGTTTTTTTTTCTTTTTCTTTTTCTTTTTTTTTTTTTGAAGAGAGAGAGGGACAGTGAGAAAGAGAGAGAAACAATTTTTTTAATTTAGTTTTTCATGTGACTTTTGTTGCTCTGAGACTTCATTGTATACATGGGGGCTGGGGTTTGAACCTGTACACTAGGCAAGCACTAACCACCGAGCCACTGCTCCAGCCCTTAGCTTTTTCACTGCTGTGACTAAAAGACCTGACAAGAACAACTCTAGTTTATCTGGGGGCTGTTTTAGAGGTCTCAGTTCATAGAAGGCTGGCTCCATTCCTCAGGGCTTGAGGTGAGCCTGACCATCATGGCAGAAGAGTGTGGTGGAGAGAAACAGCACACATGATGATCAGAAAGCAGAAAGACTCCACTCACCAGATACAAAATATATAACCCAAATGCATGTTCTCAGTGACCACCCCTGCCAGCCCCACCCTCCCAGCCTACAGTTACCACTCAATTAATCGCTATCAGCAGATTAACTCACTAATTGGATTAAGGCTCTCATAACCCAATCATTTCACCTCTCAGCCTTTGTATTACCTCACATATTGAGGTTTTGGGAGCCACCTTTCATCCATACCATAACACAATCTTTCAGAATAATTTAAAAATTTACAGGCAACAAATATGATGTTCTTCTTAATCCTGGAGTTTAAAACACTAAATAAGCATAATAGCACTTTCATAAATATAAAGCTTGGTATAAATGCAAGATACTGTTAGCGTTAACTAAGTCACTACATCAACTTAATCTTTCAAAGATCCATTCTGGAAATCTATGAAAGTCTATCTCGAGTTTCCCCCATCATCTTCCTGATACTCCCAGTTTTTTTCCAGCTACTTAGAGCTACTGGAAATACATTACACAGGGATATGTTTGTAACTGCACGTATGAATAAATTTAGAGGGGCCAGACCTAAGTGAGGTCTCTGACCAGGGCTGGGCATTTAGTTGATGCCAACAGGCATCTACTTTCCATTTCTTTTTGTGTTGGTTTCTTAGAAGTACTCGTCCCCCATCCTGGAATGATAACCCTCAATGAGAAGGATGAACTAAAACATTATCAGGTTCACTTAAATTTCAATTAACAGAAGATGTTCTTTTTTTAGATTATTTATATTTATTTCATAAGCTGGTTGCCCAAAAGCTGCTCAGCTGGGCACTCACACAAAATAATTTTTTATTTTATTTATTTTTTTATTAGATGGATATAGAGATATAATTGAGGGGGGAACATTATCAAACATTCAAGAATTAATGTATATATACTTGGTTATCCAGGGCTAATGCCATATCATGGATGTCCAGCTTGGATTCCCCCTGTTGCTGTTTCTCCCAGAAGAACTCTTGAGTTAAATGGATATTTCATGTAGGACAGAGATCTCCTTCTGAGATGAATCCCCCATATTCCTACCCTCCAGTCTCCTAGGATTTCTTCCTACCCGCTCCCCACTGTCCCCTCTCTATGCCTTCAAGTGTCCTACGGAGTCATCTCCCTGTTGTGTTGAGAATCATACAATTTGAAGTTATTATTAGCTTAGCTGTCTAACATACTGCTTCCCCATGTATTCTAGCTTCCACAGATGAGAGATACCATTCAGCCCTTGAGTCTCAGAGTTTGGGATACTTCACTTAGCATAATTCCTTTCATCTCCATCCATTTGATATCAAAAGCCATAATATCGTCTTCTCTAATGGCCAAGTAGTATTCCATTGTATATATGTATCAAAGTTTTTGTATCCACTCATCGAGTGAGGGGCATCTGGGTGGTTCCATAGTCTAGCTATAGTAAATTAAGCTGCTATAAACATTGATGAAGCCACATCACTATAATATGCTGATTCTAACTCTTTTGGGAAAATACCCAGGAGTGGGATAGCTGGGTCATAAGGTGGCTCCAGCCTTAATTTTTTGAGGATTCTCCACATTGCTTTCCAGAATGGCTAAACCAGTTTGCAGTCCCACCAGCAGTGTAACAGTGTTCTTCTTTTCCCACATCCCCTCCAGCATTTGCTGCTGTTAGAATTTTTCATTTTTGCCACTCTAACAGGAGTGAGGTGGTATCTCATTGAAGTTTTTATTTGCATTTCCCTTATAGCTAATGATGTAGAGCATTTTCTCATATATTTATGGGCTTTCTGGACTTCCACTGGTGAGAAGTTTCTTTTTAGATCCGTAGCCCATTTATCGATTGGATTATTTGTGAGTTTGATGTTTAGTTTCTTTAGTTCCTTGTATATTCTGGATATTAGCCCTCTGACCGAGGTGTAGCAGGCAAAGGTTTTCTCCCATTCTGTAGGTTCTCTTTTGATGCTCTTGACTAGATCTTTAGCTGTACAACAAAATAATTTTTTAAAACATACAAATTAAATAGCACAAGAGCTAGATCCCCAGAAAAGAAAGAAAAGGAGTGCTCATCACCATCTGGCTCTTTTTTTGGATGGAAGTAGGGCTGGAGGGGAAAATCAACTTGCTTGTCTGGAGGCAATACTAATGTCTAGGCTTAGAAAGTTCAGAGGTGGTGGGGTTGTGGAGAGAAAGACTTCTTTATTTCAGAATTCTCTGCCTGTAATGATACCTCTAAAACCTTCTCTCTGCAGCAAGTAATGAAAAATATTACCCTGTTAAAGTAACAAACATAGTTGGAACAACAAGGACAACAAAGGTTCACATGTAGGATGTGAAATAACAATTTTCTCCTACAGTGTAAGGAGCAGAAGGCAGCATATGCTAATAAGCACTAAAGAAGTAGAGCAGGCCTAAAGTTTGGAATACTGAGATAAAGTTTCATAGAAGAGGTGGGTTACACAGGACTTCTGTGGTGTATACCTGTTGGTTTTTTCTTCTCCTTATTCTGGAAACAACACCTAGATTTTCTTCAGGAACCTACAGCTCTACTTTGTTAATCCTAGTAGTTTAGAAGAGGCAGACCACTCACTATCTCAGACTCCAAGTAAAGGTCATGATCCAGTCTTGGCTATGTGTATAGAGGTCATGATCCAGTCTTGTGATGTGTATAGAGAATATGTGACCTACTCAGAGTCAATCAGAGTCACCCCTGAGTCTTGCTAGAAGTGCTGGGAAAGAGTTGGGACAATGTAAGTCTGCTGTCATGGTGGACATCCCTGGCACCGTGCTGACTGCCTCCCTGGGAAAGCACAGTCATGAAATGAAGATTCCTTACTGAATTGTTAGGGCACCAGATTCATCTTTTCCCATGACCTACTGCTGCATAACAAACAACCTTATAAGGCATGCAACAAGCTGCTCATGATTCTGCAGTTGGGCAGCCCTCTAAGAGAGGTGATTTTTCTCTATTCCACATGATACTGCTGGGGTTGGAGTGTTTGAAATGGCTTCATTCACATTTCAGGCCCTATAGGAATGGAGTAGCTGTACTAACTGGGACTAGCCAAGCCTCTATCCCTATTTTTATGTTTGTTTTTAAAAATTAAATGTTTTTATATTATAGAGTCTCTCTTATTCCAAGGGTCCCCTCTCTCCATCAGGGTAGTTGGTTTCCTTTACATGTGGATGGCTACCAAGACAACAAAACCAAAAGCTGCCCAATATCCTATGGCAAAGCCCAGTATTGGAAGTATCACTTCCATCACACTCTACTGGTCAAAAAGAGTCAAAACTGGTATGTGCATACAAGGATGAAAGAAACTGCTGGCTGCCATCTTGGCAGCAGATCCACCATGCCAGCCCTGCCTAGAGCCTCCGTTCAGTGAAAGGAAACTTCACATTTCTCTTTTTGCTTAAGACACTTACAGATGGATTTTCGACTCCAGTAACACAAAGAATCCCAACTAATATAGCATCCAGTGCTGGGTATGGGCAGAGAGAAGACAAAGAGAATGGCAGCATTAAAAGCAAAGGCAAGAACTTCAAATAGCATGAATAGAGGAGGTGAAGGACAGAGAATTCCAGTGGGGGTTTGGAGTTTCCTCAGGCCACTAGCTAGAGACTTCACTGGTCTCCATGCTAGATGACCACCCACAGGATGTCAAACTAACTGTAGTCTGTACTACTCATTTTAATACAAAAGCTACAATATCTTATTTAAATATTTCAGGTGATAATTTCTATGTACCCCATCCCCCAAATTGTAGGTTACCTGAAGGAAAGGATTATGCCTTCCAGGTAACTGTGTATACTCCTGACAGTTCTCAACACAGTATTCAAGACTTACTGAATGAATGAATGAATGAATGAATTTGAATTAAACATTTTTAAAGATATACTTAGTTTCTAAACATTGAAGTTTTATAAAGTGGCTAAGAAGTAAGCAAAAGAAAGCTTTTGCCTTCACAGGGATAGAATGAATAATGTGTAATATAAAAACTTGCTGAATGATGAGAGTTATCAATTTTCAGATACTGAGTAGTTATTTAAGTTTAGAAAGTCAGTTATTTATTGAGTACCTTTAATATGCTCAAGGCTCTGTCCTTGATGCTGGGAATTTAAGAATGAGTAAGACATCCTGAAGGGACATCCCATCTAGACAGGGAGACATCCCCAAAAGGTTTCTCTAACTGCCAGAACAGTCATGTCCTTGGCATAGTGGTAGGATAAAGGAAGGGTGTGATTTCCCCATCTTGTCTTACTGTTTAATCACAGCATGGAGAAAGAAGGAGACTAAGGAAAGGCTGATTCTGAAGATCCAAATGCAAGTCTCTTATAAAGTAAAGGAAAATGTTATTTCTTTTTATATTCTAGTTGAATTAAATAGTACAGAGAAGTGTTCCCTTTGGGCAAAAGATTTTAAAATCTCTCCAAGGGCTGGAGAGGTGGCTCAGTGGTAGCGCTTGCCTGGCATGCACAGGACCTGGGTTGGATCCCCAGTACCACATTTATAACAAAGTGAAGAAAAACAAAAACCAGATGAAAAAATAAAAAATTGACTCTCAAAAAAATAACTAAAACCGAAAGTATAGTCAATTTTTTCCTTTTAAAAATTAAGGATGGGGGGCTGGAGTGGTGGCTCAGCAGTTGGAGTGCTTGCCTGGCATGCACAAGGATCCAAGTTTGAACCCCAGAACCATGTACACAACTAAGTGTTGGAGAAACAAAGGCCAGCTGGAAGAATGGATAAAACGGATTCTCTCTTTCTCTCCATATTTCTTTCTAAAAGAAAAAAAAAAAAGAATTTAAGAACAGAGAAAACAAAGGGAAGAATAAATCAGTTTTAAAAATTTATTCAACTAGCTTAAAGTGAATGCATGCTGATGAGATATCAGTCTGATACATGACAGCAATATTAAAAAATGTTTATGTTGAGGATCAGAAGCTACTGGCCTGCTGCAAATATGAAGCTCTAATTTTAACCATATGGTTTATAGCCAACTGCAAATGACTACTCCTAACACTTCCATGTAATTTCTAACATGTCACATTTCATGACTGCAAGGAAACAATCACTGCTCTGTACTCAGCATTAGCAAATATCTGGCACAGAAGCCCAAAACTTGGCAAAATTTTGATTTAAAAAAAAAAACAGTAAAGTAGAAAGACTTAACTGAAATCAAGCTTGTCTTTCTTGTCTCCATTTTCAGCAAGTGTGACAATTTTGTGCCATTGATTTCTCAAGAGCAATGATTATCAAAGAGGATTTTATAGGCAGACTTCAAGGGTTCTGGGAGCTGGTCGCTAAAATTTGCCTTCCTTACAGACTTGAGGCTATGTTAAGAAGTACAAAAACAGGGCTGGAGCGGTGGCTCGCCATTATAGCACTTGCCTGGCATGTGCAAGAATATGGGTTTGAACCCCAGTACCAGGTACACAGTGAAGTATTGGAACAACAAAAGCCACATAAAAAACTAAATAAAAGTGATTCTCTCTTTCTCTCACTGTCCCTCTCTCTTTAAAAATAAAAATTAAAAAAAGAAGTACAAAAATATATTTTCAAACCTCATAAAATTAAAAACTGTTGCTTTGTTAAAGGCCCTGTTAAGAGAATGAAAAGACAAAATACAGATGTGGAAAAAATATCTGTAAACCTACGTACCCAAAAAGTGTAAGTATCTAGAATACATTAAGAATTCTCAAAATTCAACAGTAAAAACAATTAACAATTCAATTTAAAGGCTATGAACAGAAATTTCACTAAAACACTATATGGATGACACATAAGCATATGCAAATATGTTCAGTGTCACTAGCCAGAGGGAAACTCAAAACCACAAGAAGTCACTATACACCAATCAGAATGACTAAAACAGAACAGTTATGACACCAAATGCTGGCAAGGATGTGGAGAAACAAGGCAATTCATATGGTGCTGGTGGGAATGTGAAGTGGTTCAGCCTCTCTGGAAAGCAGTTTGGCAGTTTTTTTATAAAACTAAAATAGGCAAATACCATCTAACCCAGCAACTGCACCCAGGGCATTTATCTCAGAGAAGAAAACCATGCACACATAGACACCTATACATGAAATGTTCACAGCAGCTTTATTAATATCAGCAAAAACTAAAAAGAGCCTAGAGATTCTAACAGGTGAATAAACAGCCATGCCATGGACTACAACTCAATAATAAAAAGGAACCAGCTATTGATTGACTACTTAAGACATCTGAGTCTCTAGGGAATTATGCTGAATGAAAAAACACCAATCCCTAAAAATAACATAGAGTATGATTACTTTTATATAGCATTAGTGAAATGATAAAATTATAGAAATGCAAAAGAGATGAATGTTGACAGTGGCTAGGCCCTGGAGGGGGTACTGCAGGAGGGAGGTGGGTGTGGTTACAAAAGGGCAACTCTAGGGGTCTTGTGTTCTTGAAGCAATTCTATATCTTAAGAGTGGTGGTAGATAGAATCTATGTATGTGATAAAATGACAGAGAACTAAATAAACACGGGTGCACACATAACACTAAATTGAATCACTAATGATGGCTCAATTCCAGATTTTTCAACTTTATCCAGGCAAGCAGCATGTAGTTCAATATTCTCTTGTGATGCTGGGCAGAGGCAGAAAGCTGCAGCTCCTCGTTGGCCACCACATTATTAGTGTGAACAACACATGCACTACAGTGGACTGGATCGTAAGCTAGGAAGTTCCGTGGGTTAGGCATATTAAATGTAATATTGTCTTACAATATTTTTAATTTACAAAGGGATGATGGCGACAAAGCTCCATCATTAGTCAAGGAGCATGTACACAAGTGAAACTAGGGAAATCTGAATAAGTGATAGACTCCACCAATATTAATATGGTATATGTAATAAAGTTTTGCAAGATACCATTAGGGGAAACTTGGTAAAGGGTTCATCTGATTTACTTGTATTATTTCTAAAAACAATATCTAAACTTATAATAATATCAAAATTAAGAGTTCAGTTAAAATGTATTGTGAATTCAGGTGCAATTGTGGTTATCTTCATAGGAAGCATTTTGGGTTTAGGGAAGCAAGGGAAAAACACAGCAAGCAGGAGTGGTTGATGTGTGGATTTTTCTCTGGAGAATTCAGTCTGAGAACAAAGTTTTTCCAGCTTCTGGATTGCTCTGCTGGAGAAGAGGACCTGCTATAGACACCAAGAACAGGGAAATGCCGCAGGCGATGCTCATTAATGTGACCATGAACGTTAGTACCTGGCTATGGGGTATGCTGAGTCTCAACCTAAATCAACTATGAACAAACTAAGAGTCAAGGGCAGTATTCTTTATCCTTGACCCACTGATGCTGAGCACAGGACCTGGCATAAAGTGATAATTCTATAAGGTTTTTGTTGAGTAGATGACTGAAAATTAAGTCCTGATTTGGTTGGGAGCATAAAGTTCATAGATTTAATTTCAGTTTAAAGTGACTCCTTACATACTGAGTTATTTTGTACATTGTAAGGTTGGCACAGAATTCCACAATTTATGTGCTTTACTCTGGGGGCTCCCACACTGATTTGAGTCTTTGTTTTATACCGTGTAGATACAGGTGACCATGTAACATGAGTGCTGTTATTTCTACCTCCTGACCCGACTGTTCAGAAGGAGAGAATTCAACGGCCTGATGCTGGTGTATGACTCTTAGCTATTTGCTACTGCAGTTTCCCAGAAGTCCACAACATGTTAGCAAACAAATGCAGATGAAAATGCCTTTCCTTTGCAATAGGCATGGAACATTCCACTCAGTTAAATCTGTAACTGGAGCTGTGATGCGGTGGGTTCCTACCTCACGCAACCACAGAGAAAGCCATTCTCTGGGGATCTCTAGCCAACTCCTTTCCAGGCATGGCTGGCCCAGGAGAATTTTTTCATTACACCCATACTGAATCTGAAGGATGAGCTAGCTACACTCCAGGCACACACTGTCCATGAATTCACTTTGCAAGATAAGGACAGTGGGAAATAAAACTGTCAGACAAAGCTGATGTGATGCTGATTTTAGACAGTCCAAGTCACAGTCCTATCAACAGGGGGGGCTGCTTTCTGCTGAGACTCTCCAATCCATGCTCATCTCTCCCTCCTCTGAATTCGGGCAGGATCCATTTCTCAAATCACTTCAACATTCAATGATAAGTGACTCTGTGCTGTTTCTGAGAGGCAGAATGGTACACTGGAGACTGACCGTCTGGATTCAAATCCTGGTGCTGCTACTCACTAGCTGTGAGCCTCGGTCTGGCATTTACAAGCCGCAGAAGACAGCTCACTGAAGACTCAATGAGATAACACATGTACAGCACTCACAAAGTAAGAACTCTACAAATGTCTGTAGAAAACCGAACCTAAAGCCTGTCTTCAGGTGGTACCTTTTCCTCCTACAGCAAGACCTCAAGAACCTGCGCTGCTCTCCTGGAAAGTGCTAAGGAGAAGGATGCATTTCAGTGCCAAGCTCATCCTAAGTTTTGTTAGTGAAACTAGGAAGAAAGCAAAAATCCCAGCTGAGCTCTGGGCCTAGCTCAGCCTGGCTCTGAACCCCAGGCAGTCTCTCCTAACAGCCTCTGCACACACTGTGGCTACAACCTCAGAGTCTTCAACCCAGCAGAATGGAGAAAGGCAAACTTCCTCCCTTCCACTACCCTCAATTCCCTTCATTCTCAAGGTACTCACTCCCAATAGAAAAGCTCCTGTTTTCCTCTTAGAACAAATAATCCATTTCTACTAATCTACCCTATAAAAATAAGATACAGGAAAAATTTTTACACCAAAAGATCATCCATAACAGTGTTTGATCACTGCAAAAAGGCTGAGACAATTCAAAGACTACTTATGAAAAATAAAGGGCTAATGACATAAATGATGAACGATACATCCACACCAAGAATATAGTACGGCTATTGGAAACTGTACTTCAGAAGCTACAGTATGTTTATTGAAAAATTATACTTCAGAAGCATATTTTAATCATATGAGAGCAAACACTTATGTAATTGATGTTATAAAATAAAAACTCAGGATAACCCTACCAGACTGACAGAAATTAAAAAGTATAACCCCTAGTGCTGGCAATGGCCTGGAGCAGCAGGAACTTTCAGCCACTCCACTCCTCAGTGTACATCCTAGAGAACATGTGCCACCCAGGACACATGTACAAATATGTTCACAGCGGTAACAGTCCCCACCTGGCAGTAACCCACTGTCATCAACAGCAGAATGGGCAAATGCAATACAATTACTTCCCAGCTAAGGTCAGTCATCTACCACCAAAAAAAAAAAGTTCTACGTGAAAATGCTAAAATGCTAACTGGGAGCCTATTAACTTAGTTAACCAAGTAGGGTTTTTCATGTATATGTAACTGAATGGACTGCTACAGAGACTGATAAAAATGCCTGGTACAAAGACCAGAAAGACCACAAATGTTGGTCTTTCCTTTCTATCTTACCCCAAGTGTTCAGGACAAAATGGTCACCAAAAGTCCAAAATATTTAGCTTCTAAGAGTAAGAAAAAAAAATCTTTCTCCACTTCTTCAGTCTTCCTACAGCATCTCTGTAGCACTCAGCAGAAATAGTAAATGATGATTTAACCTACTTCACCTGTACCAGGTATTTTAAATACATGAACTCCAAGTTACTGCCAAACCCTTCGCTTATTGTCTCAACAATGGTAGATGCTATTATTTTTCCAGTTTACTGAACAGCAACTGGGGCCCCTAAGTTGATTTGACAAAGGGTATCCAACCAAATATAGCAAAAGTAGAGTCCAGGAGCTAGAGCGGTGGCTCAGCAGTTATCTTGCCCGGTATGTGCGATGACCCAGGTTCAAACTCCAGCACCATGTACACAATGAAGTGTCAGAGCAATGAAAGCCACATGAAAAAACTAAATAAAATCAATTCTTTCTCTCACTGTCCCTCTCTTTTTTTTTTTTTAAAGGTAGAGTCCAAATTCCAGGTCAATCTGTATCCAAACCTCATTTATTAAATGTACCTCCTTGAATGATTTATTTAACCTTCATAGGCCTCAATTTTCTCTCTATAGAAAGGGGACAATTATATTAATTAAACAATAACTCTATGCTAGCACTGTTGAGAATTGGTCCTCTCACAAAACACTGGACTGCTATGAACTTGACACCAGCTACCCAACTTTTTCTTGCTTCTCCCAAATAATCAAACGAATACTATTATTCCTAATAACTGGGAAGACAATTTCCATATTCTAAAGTTTTTTTTTTCAACAAAAAACTGAAGAGAGAAGAGGGTTTTTATAATAGAGGGTATTTTACATTATTAAGACTTTATCCTTAATCTGAAAGCTCCTTGTAAATCTTTTCTACTATTTCCAAGTACGTCTAGATTTTCGGTTTCGCACTGCAAGTCTCACAAAATGACAAATCAATTCTCAAAACACTCTGGAAGTGCAGATTCAATTCTCTGCAAGTATTTAGAAGCACTCACTGTCCTACCTGACAGTTTGAAAGGTATTCTACAGTTTTATATTTCTTACTGCTTCTTCCCAGATCAGCTGTGGTTCATATACTCCCAGTGAATATTTCTGACATTCCACTGATATTCTTACCAGTAGGAGGAATGTCTTATGAAAGGAGACAAATGCTTTATCAGGCACAAGATACAAAGTTCCTGCAGGCAAGCATACTGGCTCCCACATCTGCACACACAACACGAATATACAAAGGAATTATCAAAACTAGCAACAATGTGAAGTGTAAGGACTGCAGAATTTGAGCAGGATATGATCATTTGGAGTTAACAACAACAAAAACAATATTTCTTTCAACTACTAACGGGACCCTTAGAGGCAACAAAAGGAAAAACAAAGATGCAATAATAGGTTGCCCAGTTTATATAGGTGGATTTTGACTTCCTGTCCCACCCAAAGAAGCATAGAGTGTGTAAAATGCACTGAAATTTCCTATGCTTATGATTGCAAAACTGTTCTCTAGACAATGCTCTACTGAAAGGAGGCTTTCCCCATTTTTCATCATTTCCTTCTAATCCTTCCACAAATGGAAAAATTCTTCGATGAAAAAATTGGAATTTTTTAGATATAATAAGTTGGAATACAGATTACCAGGGTGAATATATTCTATTCACAAAACTCAGGTTCAAAAACACTTATTTAGTGGACAGTTGCTCAGTGGTGATAGTGCTTGCCTGGCATGAGCCAGGACCTGGGTTCAAACCCCAGCACCACATATACAACTAAGTGTTGGAAAAACAAAGGCCAGATGAAAAAAATAAAAAAAAAAATTGATTCTTTTTCTCTCTTTCAAAAAAAAAACCTTAAAATATTTTGCTTTAAATATTTCCCTCATTTAGATATCAAGACAAACTGTACGATGACTGTCCAAACTGCACTGTCCAGTGGAGTAGACAAAAGTCGCAAGGGCCATACTTTAAATGTGCCTAGAGAGGAAGTGAGTTTTAAATTTTAATTTCTAGACTAGTATGAAAAAGAATACAAAATATCTCATTAATATAGGCTGAGTATCCCTTATCCAAAATGCTTGGGACTACAAGTGTTTTAGATTTAGGAATATTTGCAATACATACACATAATGAGATAATAATATAATATATACATAATGAGATACATTAGAAATGGGTCCCAAGTATAAACCCGAAATTCGTTTGTTTCACATACACCTTAGATATATCACCTGAAGGCAATTTTGTACCATTATTTCAGTATGCCTGCACTTTGACTGTGACTTCACTTAAGGTCAGGCACAGAATTTTCTACCTGTGGTTTCATATTTTGGAGCATTTTGAATTTTGCATTTGGGATACTCAACTTGTGTTATATCAACTACATGACAATATAAACAAAAAATTCCAGTTTTATTTAGTTATCAAAATATGAAAGTACACAGGTCATTAAGCATTCACCACACCTCATTATAGAAAATGAGTCAGATATAATATAAACTATAAGCACAATAATACTAGTATTACACATACGGTTTTTTTTCCTGACAAATGATCTCTCAGGTCAAAATTAATCTGCCTTCCCTGGTAGCAGGTTATGGATAACCTTGACAAAGTATTTATCACAGAATATAAATTTATCTTAAATTATATAAGTGCATACCACATTCCTTTCTCATAGACTATATCTTTTTTTTTTTTTAAGAAAGAGAGGGACAGTGAAGGAGAAAGAGAGAATCAACTTTATTTAGTTTTTCATGTGGCCTTCATTGCTGCAACACTTCATTGTGTACGTGGTGCTAGGGTTTGAACTAGTGTCCTTGTGTATGCCAGGCAACCACCGTAACCACTGAGCCGCCACACCAGTCCTAGACTATATCTTTTTGAAACAGAGTATTCACTTCCTCATTTTAAATACCCATCAGTCCCCAGCATGTTTCTTGCAATGGAAATCCTTTCATAAATGTTTGAGGATTTGAACATTCATCTTAAACATTCATCTTTCTATAAAACAAAGCCTAAGACTAATATTGAAGCGTTCTCTACTCATGGAGGGAAAGATGCAGTACTAAATAAGACATCATCTTTCTCTATATCAGTCAACAGATGAAATATAACTCAGTCAAAGACGGTTTTTCTTAAAACCTGACAACCTATTTATAAATTCAACGGAAGAAAAAAGACAACTTGGAGGAAAACGCATAGTGAGTGGAGGCAGGCACACAGGGTGCCCTCCTTGTCAGAGTGCTAGACATTTTATCAGCAATGGTAATTAAGTTCACATGACTAGCAACAGGGATACAGACGAGTGAAGGGAGAACTCGACTCGTGCGTATATGGAAGCACAATCTAGCGCAGAGCCAGCATTATAATAATGGGAAACAAAGACAATTGGTAATTCATATGGAAAAGAAACTGTACTAGGTTGCTGAATACAAAATCAAAATAAAAAATTCAGGTGCAATTTTTGATATCTGAAAATTACATATTTTTATTGCTAAGAATCCACTGGGAATTCCAAAGTTGCTGTGTAATAAATAAATTATATATTAATATCCATTTTTCCTATCCAATCAATAGACAAATAAAACAAAGAATAGAAATGATGATTTTTAAAAACTTATATGGAATATGCCTGCATAGCGGGGTACGTAAACCATATTCTTTTTCCTTCTTTAATGTAATTAATCAAGAAGAAGTCACTTGTGGCTTTGTAAAGGTCAAACTTTCAGAACTGAGGTGGAGGCCATCAAACGCGACGCAGGACTCAGTGACTGTACAAAGTGCTAGTAACAACTTCTTTGAAGTAACTGCACAAAGCCACAACCAACATCCATGAACAGTGACTGCCTGGTGCTGTTTACAGCCCTTCCCAGGTGCCTCCGTCTGAGTTGATGGAAATTGCGCACGGCTGGGTTTCATCTCCACACTCATCAACCTAGGTGGGTTTCCCTCAGCATACCCCATCCGCCAGACATTCAGAGTATTCAGCATCCGTGTGTGGAGATTGCTCTGTCTGGATGTAGAGGGTTTATTACAATTCCAGATGTCAAAGACTGAGGTGATAGTTCTTCCTTTATTAGAAAAGGGAGGCTTCAAGCATGTTACATATCACACGTGCTCCAGGTCACCTCTCTACTCAGTTTACTGTTTGAGAATTGTTTTCACCCTGTTTTCTAGATCTCTTGTCTTGGATTTTCCTATTCGACCCTCATGTGATCTGTAACAACTACCTGGTTCTGCTCTGACTAGTTAGCTGCATTGGCTGGCTTGGGCTGCCAGAACAAAATGCCACAGACTCCCATCGTCTCTCAGTTCTGGAGTCTGGATCAAGGAGGCACCAGGGTTGGTGTTCCCTGAGGCCTCTATTCTTCACTTGCTGATGGCAGTGTTCTCACATGGTTGTCTGTGAGGTGTCTGAGATGCACGCTCACCCTGGTGTTTCTCAGTGTGATTAAGTTCCTCTTCAAATAAGGACATGAGTCATATGGAATTAAGGCCCAAACTAACAGCCTCACATTATTATTATTATTATTATTATTATTATTATTATTATTATTATTTAAAGATAGAGAAAGAGAGAATCAAGTTTGTTTAGTTTTTCATGAAGCCTGCATTGCTCCAACATTTTGTTGTGTACGTGGTGCTGGGTTTGAACCCACGTCCTCATGCATGCCACGCAAGCACTATAACTGCTGAGCCACCACTCCAGTCCCACCTCGTTATCTCTTTAAAGGCCCCGACTCCAAACACACTCACATTTGAGGTGCTGGCAGTTTGGGCTTCAAGCAATCCAGTCCCTAACACCGCTATGTGACAGCTGCCTTGACAGGTATATGTAAGTAACTGTACTGTAAGACAAGGAGCAAAGGCAGTGGGGAAGTGAGAGAGAAGGGATTCCTAAACCCACAGAGAAATGCCACAGCCCTGGGAATATAAAATCCTGATTTCTTTGGATGAAAACTGCTCATTTTGATTAGGTGCTCTCTTAAACTCCCACTTTAATTTTACATAAAGACAGAGTTACATAAAGAATTTTCATCAAAGGAGATAACTGGAGAGGTAATGATCCATTAAATGTCTTTGACAGCTCCTTGTGAACCTCCCGTCTTTTCTCCTTCAGAATAGCTACAATTCTCAGAGTGCCATCCTCTGGATAAAAAATATGCACAGGAATTCATGGTAAGTGGACAGAAAGGGAGTGTCGGCAGAGGAACAGAAAAGATGGGGGACAAGGGAAACCGATGAATGGAGATTTCCAAAGAAAGAAGTTCAGTGGGGCAGCACATGCTGCTGAGTGGTAAGCCGCTGCAACAGTGGTGCTGACTGAATGAGGTGCCAGGGCAGGCCTGACCAAGTGAACTTCTGATTTGAAAAAGGGAAGAGGAAGGGAAAAAAAAAGTACCAAGTTTTTGTAAGACCCAGCGATTCAGTGAGGAAGTGAATTGTAAATCTACTTAACACAACTTGGGAGATAAATGGGAACATGAAGTTGTCAATGGAGACAATGCCATGGCAAATGGTAGGCAGGAGAAAGTTGTGCCATCATTGGGTTTTTTAGATCAAATAAAAAGTATCCACAAGGATTGGACCTAAGGCTAGCAAAGGACTTGACAGTCCCTGAATGTGGACTATCAATATAAAATATAGGCTTGGTGTACCTAAATCAATATATTTAAGGCACTGTAGCTATAGATAGGATTTTATAATTACATACTGATTTATATTGGATTTCTCAGTCTGCTTTAGAATTTGGAATCTCTCCAGGATTATTTACTTCCCTTCCAATTTCTAGGTAGCTTATAGCAATTTCAAAGTACCTCCAAATATACATTTTTTAACAGATGGGATTATTAAATGCCTAGTGCAAACAATGATCCATAGATGTGTTACCACCCACCAGCAGACAAAGCAGAGCTTCTTTTTGCTGCACTCTCATTCCAATAAATATTTACATCCTTCCATTTACTCATTTTAAAACTGCAGGATATTGGGGCTGGAGTGGTGGCTTAGCAGTTGCGGTGCTTGCCTGTCATGCATGAGGATGTGGGTTTGAACCCCAGCACCTCATATACAACAAAGTGCCAGATCAACGAAGGCCATATAAAAAACTAAATAAAATTGATTCTCTCTTTCTCTCTTAAAAAAAAAAAAACCTGCAGGATATGGAATTCCATTGCTCTCTTAAGGTGAATGCAAGAAACTGCTAATGTTTTCTGTATTTTCCAATTAACTTGTTCTCAGACCAAGTTTATCTTTAGCATAAAGAATACAAACAGCTCATGATTGGTAACATATTTTCATTTACATATCACCCATACTTCTGAGTATGGTATTAATACTTTTTCAAGTAGGAATAATTTATTTAAATATTACATCTCCCCCCCACCCCACTGCCAGTACTGAGAATTAAACCCAGGGCCTACACATACTAGGGCACCAACTCAGCTCCACTTTCAGTCCTCTTTATTTTTAAAGACAGGGCCTTGTTAAGTTGACCACTGGTTTCAAACTTATGATCCTCTTGCTTCAGTCTCCTGAGTAGCGGGGATAACCGGTGTACGCCACTACTCCTGATTCTAAATATTTATATCTTCAAAGCCTAGAATTTTTCAGAATGAATGTGTGACCCAGCCTTTCTTTCTTAGATGAGAAAACTGAAGCATACAAAACCACTTGCTACCAACCGGGGGAGCTGGATCAAAAGGCAAGAGAAGGGGGAGGAGAGACTTTGCAGTACTGTGGACACCTGGTAAGTGGCCAGATCCAGGTCCATGTGCTGTCACAGACACACTGTACAACAGCAAGAGTAGTGGCTCAAGGGTTATGGTGCTTGCCTGGCATGAGTGAGGAACCAGGTTCAAACCCCAGCACCTCATATACAACTAAGCGTTGGAGCAATGAAAGCCACAAGAAAAACTAAATAAAATTCATTCATTCATATTCTCTCTCTCTCTCTCTCTAACTGTCCCTCTCTCTTAAAAACAAAAACAAAACCCAGCGAGCACCCCTGTCATAGACTAAGGAAAGTGGGGCTGCAGCTCAGAGAGGTTAAGAAACCTTCCCACTTGGAGTAAATGACTTAAATCCAAGTCTGTCCACAGCACAGACCAACTCCTTTCAACTCCCCTACACTTTCTAAGAAAATAAACAGAACCAAGTTACATGTTAAATTCAAAACTGATATTTATAATAACATTATGTAACATTAGAGTCAGTAGCTTCTCTAAACCTTAAGCTTATTTCCTACTATTCAATCCCTGAATTGTTAATGGCTTCTGTTTTTGGCAGCATAAGTGACATTTATTTAAGAAAGTATAAATTAATACATATTTAGGTGAAAATCAAGTGAAATCCTGGCTGTTTGATCTTAATTACTTAATGATGAAAAATGTTATTATCTTTTGGATCTTTTTACTTTGAATGCAGTTATTTAAATGAAAATGTAATGTAGCACTCTTCAGCACGTCTTACTACCTAATATTCACCTTGAAAGACATGAAAAGGTACAAGAATCAGCCAGTAACAGACTCAAGCTCAAGACATTTGACACCGGCAAGTAAGCCTTTTTATTCTATGACATGTCCCTGGTAAAAGGAGAAAAGTACAAGAAAGTATAGACTACATGTTTAAGACATACAAAGCAGACCAAGAACTGAAATCTTCCTAGAACTTAGTCTTTTTTTTTTCCACATTAGAAGTATATTGCGATACAGAATACAGATGAGGGGGAAACATTGTCAAAACTGTAGCAATCAATGTCTATAAACTTTGTTAACCAGGGGTAATGCTAACGCATAGATAAGCTACTATGGGTTTCATCTATTGCAGTTTTCCCCAGAAGAACTCATGTGTTAAATGGGTATCTAGTGTAGGAATAACATCGGCTTCTGGGATGGTTCCCCCATCTTCCCCATCACCAGACTCCTATGAGTTCTTCATATACCCTCCCCATCCCCTTCCCTCCACCTCCAAGTTACCTAGAGAGCTTTCGCCCCTGTTGCACTGAAAGTCATTCAATTTGAGGCTTTGTTAGGTCAGCCGTCTGTCCTACTGCTTCAACATAAATTCTAGTATCAACAGATGAGAGAAACCATTCGGCCCTTAAGTCTCTGAGCTTGGGAGACTTCACTAAGCATAATTCTGTCCATCTCCATCCATTTGACTTCGAAAGCTATAATATC